>JPYR01000792.1:9890-23251 GCA_000775305.1 Belgica antarctica | reverse complement strand
CGTTTCCTTTTTCTTTCTTAATCTCTCCAGTGCCAAGTCCAGAAAGAGAAATAATAAGAAAAGTGAATGTATCGAGTTGCCAAGTGTTGAAAAGGGGTGGATTAAGGGGTGGTGGTATGATTGGGGTGATTATTTTTTCTGGAAAAGTTGAGTTAAAGATGTAAATCAGGTTTTGTAGATAAGCAAGCACAGAGTCGGCAAGTTTAAAGTCGTAAGGACAAGCAAACACTTCTTCATAAGTTGTCCACCTTCTTCAAAAAACGAAACATCAAAAAGCATTGTCGGCTAAATTTCAAACAGTTTCTAATTCAATCAAACGCCACTGAAGTTCAAACCCTACTCCACCCTTGTGCACATGCCCCAGTCAGCTAAAACCTTGTATTTCAAATGAGTTTGCTTCATTCACGAAGATATGTACTTATGCAAATAAGACAATGATGTGCCATTGTGTGCGATTTTTCAATTGAGGTTTTCGGGACATCACGAGATAAATATTTATGTGCGCATTTTCGATAATCATAAGCAAGAAAAATTTTTTTAACCTTGACGTATGAAGGGAGAACGCAGCGCATATCAAAATATAGTGAACTTTGATGATTTTGAAGTCAACACATGTGTTCAACATGAAGCGAAGCATTTTATTGAATACTTAACTGACAGCGTCGGGAGAGAGCTTCACAGGGCTGTAAGACCGACAAACGCAGATTTCCGATGCCTTCAACCCTTTTGGGTTTTAACGATTGCCTTAAGGATCGTAAAACTTTGACTTACCGATAGTTTTTGTGCCAAAAAAGATGTTAACAACAAATGTTGCGCAGTGAAAAAGGCGCCAACGCTTAGATCTACGTGACAAAAATGCTGAAATTCTAATAAAACTTCATGTTCGAAGTGCGGTTAAAATTAGGGAAGTGAACATTAAAGCTAGAAGGTGCAAGCAAACCATAAACATTGCAAACAATGAAGCTCATAACTTTACAATTTGATTGTTTTCTTCGTTGTGTAACAACAATTTAACACCAGCGTAGCCATCAAAGAAGCATAAAAGTCGTTAAGCAAAATGGTCACGTCTGTTGGGCTTCCTTTTCGTCACATTCGAGCTGCCCATTCCAAGATTAATTTATTAACTATATCTTCGACCGTTTTATCGTATGTTTAATTCATGTGCTTGTGAGCTTAACGGCTACTTGTATTAGGTTCTGTTATCTATCGCTTCGTAGCCATCTATTACCTTCCTTTTACGAGGTGCAATCTAAGATATAGCACTGTGTTTTATTAGCAAGAACACTGAATTGTCTAAGTTTTTCATGCTTTCAAGATTTTTCAATGGTTCAACAAGGAATTCTGAAAAAAAATCTTCGATTTTCTAAAATTTTTTACTCAGAAAAGCCTTAAACCAAGTGCCCAAACTTCTAAGAGACAGTGTTGGTACCTGATTTTTCATAGAACCTTGACGCATCGCACTTCAGGATAAACAGATGAAAATAAAAACTTCAAAGCATTTACGAAAACATGAAAATTTCCTGGAAAGTCTCACTCAACTTAAACACTTAATTCAACTTTATCAAAAAAAAAAGTTTTCGGAAAATTTTCTTCGTTCTAAACAAACTTTTTATTTCTCTGTCTCTTTCACTCGTCACGACCACATTTGAATATTAATCGAGTGTGTTTGTCGCTTACACAATCTCGAGAAGAGAACGCTTTGCGAGTAAGTTTTCATGTTCACTCAGCGAAAGCTAAAACAAAGCCCAAATGCTTAATTCGAGAGCCGCGTTTTCATTATCATACGCGCCACTGTCAGATGTGAAAGGAAATTCTAAGAAATCGTTTTGAGTGGAAGACAAATTTAGTGCTTATGAGTGTGCCAATCAGTGTCTTACACCTGATGTGTTCAATTGATCTCAAAACAAATTGAATTTGTGCCAAAATAAAAAGATTTTCAATTTTTTTTTTCGAGTTTCTCGAAATACAACAACTCGTAACCAGATGTGTTGTTGAATATTTTTGCTAATTGAGACATTCAAGAGTCTACTAAGAGTGCAGAATGATGGATTCAAACAGTGACTGTGAATCAGGTATGGTGCATGTCAAGAGTGTCTTCCTTTTCGTCGCTTCTCGAGTTCATTTCACAGAGGGCTAAGATTTCGTTCTTGGAACGCCGCTTCAACCCTTTCTATCTCTCTTCCACGACAAACGGCGGAAACGGGGCCTGAATTAATTCAAGATGAATGAAGAACGTTAACAAGTAAATAAGTCAATGTCAAAACAATTTGTGATTTATGGTTTTTTGTCGCAATATCAATTTGTGTCTACGAATGATTAGAATAGCTTTTGAAGTGATCCGTGCGAAGCATAAGTAGTTCTGGAAAATGTTTTCACATCGAAAATTCTTCGTTAAAGCCTGAAAGCGTCACCGCAAAAAATCTCGAGAACCTCTCTACACTCGAGTGGTCCTATCTCAAGTGTCATCTCATGTTTTTTGGCGCACAGAATGAACGCATCAATGATGGGAATTTATGAAGCGTTCTGAAAACTCACAAAATATGTAGATCCAGTTCTGTCTAAAATAAGTGCAGTTTGCGACCTCAAAGCATTTCTACGTCGAATATCCAGGCAATTGCGTAAACATCAGCGAGGCATTCCAATAAATATTAGAAAATGGTTAACGATCTGGTTATTGGCGTTTTTATTGACTCTTTCACCTCAAATTCCGTTTAATGGAATTTCCTTTTAGCTAAACGATGTTTACAATTAATTTTTCTGTTTAAGATTTTCTAAATCCAGTACTGATTCATCGTGACCCCTGGGAAGTTGAATCATGAATAAGATTAGGGAAAGAAGCACGGTTGTGATTCTACAGAGTGATGCAAAATTATTTCTATGATGAAATTAATTTATGGTGAAAAAAATTTAATTGCACTTACGAGTCTGTTAACTACGGAAATTTAAATCTCTCGTTGGAAACTCAAATGGATCTTGATACAAGTTGTCCCTGCACTGACTAATCTACTCTGAGAAGTGATGTCAGAACGAATGACTAATGAAAATCCTCGAAAATGTCTCTCATGTAAAAAGTTAATTCGAAAAAAGTCTCCGTCAAGCGGCAACGGATATCAATGCGACGTTTAACATAATTATTAACGAAACATTGTCAACATACGTCGAGTGGAAGGAGAAGGGCAAGAGAGATGAACGAATTATTACGAACAATAAAAATTAAATTAAGAAGTTTTAGCGACGTTTCACATATGGATGGATGGATCATATGAGTTTAAGGGTCGAGTGGAGAGACAAAACAGTTTTTTGTGAATGAAATCCATTCCAGATGAAGACGTTTCAACTTAGATTCATCTGGTTCGTTGCTGGAAGGCATTCAGGTCAATTTTTCTGTTCTTTCAACGAACTCACTCGACTGTTTTCCTTCAAACTGTGATTTGAGTGATGACCATGCTTTCGAATGATACACTAAGCAAGCCAAACAATGCCACAAAAATCTTTGTTTACAGCTTCGTTCTATTTCTTCTTGTTCGTCTCGTTAGCTTTATTTGAACTAGAAGCATGTGCAGAACAGAAATCACTTGCACAAGACGGGGAAAATCTTGCCGCACATGCACCTTCGAGACTACAATGTTTACGAGCCACGAAAAAGTCATGAATGAAGCGAGCGCACAGAAAAACAGAAATTGAAAGCAATTTTTTCATTAACTCGGGAAAAGTTATGTTTTTATTTTTGAAACTTCATTTGTTTATTACGAGAAAAAAACTTCTCGACATTTGGATGATTTAAAACCGACTTCTTACTCTCGAACATAATTCTTGGTTCTGGTTTTATGACTGCGTCTGGGTAAACATCAGGTGCATCGAGGCAGTTTGGTTACAAGTTGATGCTGAAGGGATTTGAAGTCTGAAGAATAAATTAAAAAAGTTTTGCAGTTTGAAATTGATGAACATTTTCATGAAAAAATAGGGAAAATCCACTCAAAAACTTTCTTTCATTCAAGAAATTTGAAACTCGCAAGAAACTTAGACTTCAATCCTTTTAAATCCTTCCAAACACCGCTTCTGTTTTGTTCTAAGCACATTCAAAAAATTCTCCACACGTGCAGGCAAGAATAGAAGCTTACATACAACAAGCGTTCGTTGAGTTTTTAAATTATGAACAAAGTTGGTAAAGGAACAATCAATTTCCGGCCGCCAAGATCCGAGAAAAAAGTCATCAACATTTGAGTTTAAATGCGATGTTAAAACTGCAGTGATTTGACATGGGATTGATTTAATTACGAATTTGGAAATAATTAGTGGAAATTAAAAAGATTAAGTCATAAGGTTCGAATCGTTTAAAGCAAATTCAAAGTTCAATGCGTAAGTTTTTTCAATTTTTTTGTTCAAATGAAACGATTCACTGCATCTCGCCAGAAAGGAAGTTCAACTTTTAATTGCCGCGCAAGAACCCTTTTCTGGCATTCAAATGAAAGTGTCTATAATAGTCGACGCATGGCAACGTGAGTTTTTCCATCCGTGCATCAAACTCCATCTCGTCTCGCACTCAAGATCAACTAAATTTAATCTTTCAAGTGTTCTCAATTTAAATAAAAATTCCATTCACGTGAATTTTTCTCGTCTGAGCCGTTGACGATCAAAAGATGTCAAAATAAATCCAACAAAACAATGCAACAAGAAGCATCGGTTCATTGTCCATAAGTCTGTGACTCGGAAATGGATGAATTTTAAATTCAACGACACAATCGAGCTTGTTCCTTTTTCGGCTGATCACCTTTAGAGGCGCTCGTGGTAACTGTGAAAATGTCTCCAAAACATAAACACAACAAAATCCTCGGCGGAAGTTCTCATTCATTCGCTGATTGACATCTAGAAACAGAAGGCAGTAATGAATACCACAAAATTGCTTACACGAATTGAATTTCATGTTGAGGGTTCGATTCTATTTCAGGCGTGGTTTATGATGTTGGAAATGATTTTATGGCCGGTGCTTGGCTTGCGCGCTGTAAATTATTTCTAAAGTGAGAAAGGTCCAAGATGTGCGTCAGTCATAATTTGAAAGGTTGATGAGTTTTCATCATAACTGCATCTGGCTGCGATTGCAGTGAACTTCAGACATGTTTTTCGACACATTTTTGACATGAAACACTGATCAACTTACCGCCGATACAGTTTTGTTACTTTACAAATAAAAATTGTGTAATTTACTTCATGTTCAACGCATTCTCGGGTTTCCACCGAGCTTCTCCGGTTTCCGCTTGACATAATAGTTTGTTTTAATAATAAAAAAAAACATAATTGATGGTTGTTGTTTGGGAAACTTCCCACAAAATTTGGGGAAATGTGGAAAAATCAATCGTCGGTGGGAAATTTGAATTTATTTCCTTCCGCATTAGAAAACTTGATGCGGATGCTTTAAACTCGTCTTCCAGGATGTTGCTGATGAATAATTTTATGGCTTTAATTATCAACAGCGATTCATTGATGTGCGACAAAACATTCACAACTCTTTTTGGACTGATAAGGGGTTGAGTGGGCCATTGAGTGTCTGGTGTGGTGATCTTGAACTAATTTTGCGTAAAATTTTGTTTTTAATTTCTGAGAATTGTTGTCAATGTTGTTTACAATTTGCAAATTTTAATTTTTCGGTTCTGATGAAATAAAAAACACCATTGTCGAATCAAGCCAGCCTTAATTCGTACGAATTCACTGTAATAAATTACAAGCTATTTACGATCTTCTTCTTCATGATTTAAAAGTCTAAACAAACAAATTTTTCATCAACTGATTAAACACATCACAACTCGTTCATTTCGTTACAGACCAGCCGATGCTAAACGCCGCAATGTGCGCGTCGATGGACGACATTTTAATAGTGACAACGAAGCAGAGTGAACTTGGAATTTTGTGGGTCAACTACTTGAAGACATGTTTTGATAAGATTACCAAGCAACGCGGCCGGCTGGCTTTCAAGTAAGTTTTACATAAAAGCGAGAGTAATTATCTTCCGGACATTAATTGATTGTATTGTCAGTTTTTTACATGTCAAAATCGACGACGACAAACTCGATAGTGACCTGATTCAGCGATGTCAAACGACGAAGCTACAAATCGTCATCATCTGTCCGCTGCTGATTGGACTCGAACATATCTACGTCAAAAAGAAGCTTTCGCACATTCTCAAGCCGGAACGTACTATTGGACTGCTGCTTGATGTCAAGGAGATCCAACTTATCGATATTCATCGTGAAAGTAAGTTAATAAGGCAATTTGAGTTATAATTTTTATTGATTGTAAATGTTTGCAGTGCTTCCATCCTACAGCAAGTGGAAGAAGTGCGTTGTACGCGACCAAGACCAGTCATTTGTCAGCGGCCTTCTTGGCATTGCGCAAGATATCCTGGGTCGTGCCTTAAGACAAAGGCCGATGGCAACCGAAGCAGTCACACTCCAAAGTCCAACTTTTAAGAACGGAACGATGACGTCATCGATCGTGGCTGGGAAAATCCACGACAACTTCACTGTAGCGCCTCGTAAGATGCGAATGGGGCAGAACAAAGCGACAGTAATGATGACTGACCCGGTTCTGAAAGACGATTACATCAAAATAAAGATCGAGAAGATCGGACACTCGATCGAAGTCAACAATATCAAGCGCAGGAATCCATACACGCTGCACTTTAACGTCCCCGAGTCGTGCATGGAAATTTCCATGATGATCGGCGTTCGAGTTTTCAAAAACAACGTTGACTTTGGCGTGCGACCAATCAAGTGTGAAAGTCGCTTGCGTGAACTCGAACAAATTCTCAAGAACTCCGACGCGCCATTGGAGTTCATGTGCCAGTCGCTTGGCATGTCGTCAGCCGACAACGAAAAGTTGGATCTCTACATCGTGCAATCGTTTCAAAAGAATATTCCACCGAACTTCCATCTCCTTGCGACGGAGTGTCAATCAACAGACGGTCTTCGACTGCACAAAGACGCAAGTCCCGAAGAATTCCCGACGCTGATGCATTTTGCAGCCCGTTGGGGGTTAGAAAGACTGGGTCTGCTTCTTCTTGAGTGCCCCGGAGCGGAGATGGCTTGCGACATCAAAAACGTAAACGGTAAAACGCCAGCAGACATTGCGGAACTTCATGGCCACGCCAAACTTGGAAGCAGCTTCAAAAACTTTTGCGTGAGTTCAAAACCGATCCAGTGATGACAAACTGGCTAACTTTCTTGTTTCTTCTTGCAGAAAATGAATGAATTTACAACGATGTACCACTACTTCAAGGAATTCTCAAAGTCATCGCCCGAAAAAAGTGCCATCGAGTTGAAGGGCGAACAATCATTGCCACCGACTGAAGAATGCACCAACGACTCGTACCCAACGCACTACTTGGAGATGAAAAGCAGCAGCGACAACAACAACAACGAAGTTTCAGATGAAAAATCATTTGCGAACATCAGCTACTTGAATGTCGACACTGATTTGTCAGACGTTGAGTCGTTCGACACTGTTGACTGCTCCGGAAGTTCGATCGAGATGCGTATCATGAAAAAACGTGACTCAAGGGACTTGCTGAACAATCTCAACGACATGAAGATCAAAGAAGAAGACGAGAAGGAAATCACAAACGAGTTGAAGATCACCGAAGAGAATTATTACGATTCTAACGCGCAGAACAAGTTGGCAAGGGCTGATGACTTCAGCAACGAATGTTCAAACGTTCTCGAGAACGCTTTACAAACCGAGACTTCGTCGCTGTCACTGTCATTTAATTCAGTTCCGTCTTCTTCAAGTGACAACCAAAATTCACTGCAATCCAGCGATTATTTGATTCAACCTTCAAACCGCCCGGTGACAAATGCTTTCGGTGACTACTTGACACACCCATCGAACCGGCCTTTTGAAGACGAAACGATCAGCCACGATTACATGAACCAGCCCGGAACACGAAGCAACCTACAAGCTAAACGCGAAGCATCGCATTTGCGTCTTTATTTCAAGAAGAAGTCAGAATCGATTAGCGAAGACGGCCATGGCTACTCAAAGATCCGCGAACTGGCATCACCCACCAAATCTGTCAAATCCAACAAGTCAAATGGTACTTTGAAGCGAACTGACAGCGATGCGTCAAAGAAAAGCGTTGACGACGAACTGGTCGAGATCATCAATGACTTCAAAAACAATGTGTTCACGATTCAGGAAGTCGAAGACCTTGTATCATCGTGGAAGAACCGGAACGATGTAAAGCAAAACTTCAAAGCCAAACAAGATCAGCTTCAGAAGATGCGCGAAGAATACGAAAGAATCCAACAAAAGATGACAAAGAATCTCAAGCGGCCGTCACCGTTCGAAAGGATGAAGCGAATTTTCTCGAGAAAGCACGAGAAGGAACCGACAGTTGTTCTTCCAATCAATCTCACAGGCGATCCCAAGTACACAATCGCTGCAGGTTGCAATCGACCCAACAGCACTCTGAGTCTCGCTTCAAGCCACTCTTCCGGACGAATGAGTACCAGCAGCAGCCTTGGCGACAGTGGAACGCATTCTGATCACGAAGATAGAAGAAACCAACACGCGTTCAGAGTCGGTCAACCTGGCAGTCTTGTCATGGATAACTATTTAATACCGCCAGCACCGCGACCCATCTCAACCCCGGCATCAACTCCTGTCGAAGAGAAAGAAAATCTTCTAAGCTTCCAATCGCTGAGTGAGAACACATCTCCAAACGAACACTACATCATGTATCCCTCGAACGTACCGATATTCCCCACGCCTCCACCCATGTCAACCTTCAAAGGAATGAATTAGAATTTAGTTACTTTTGGGTTTTCATATTTTTTGTATTTGAATTATTCGCATGGCATGGAAGTTAGTCACACAAAATATATTTTCAATAAATACGTAAGCGCTGAATATGATTAAAGTTAATAAATATTTTAGTAAACTGAATAAAAAATGGACTTTGAACAAATTTTGGTCGACGAAAATGATTTTTCAGGTCATCAAAATCACACAATCAGTGATCACAAGGAGTTAACCAGGGAATTCTTGAGAACGCGAATAGATTTCGTGAATCTTGTCAATAGATTCTACGGGAATTTTATTATGAAACAATTCATGAACAACATAGCACACAAAATTGTGACTTGATTTTGACAGTTCCTATTTCACCTGTTAGATCTAGATTTACAAGAACACTTAGCAGAAGTTTGTGATTTTCTTCCTTTCAGAGAATTTAAAAGCTCGACAATGTTGTAATCAGGAACACTGGCTAGATTCCGGTCCCAAATGGCACTCGGGGCTTCTTCGATATGAGATTCGTTGGGAAAACTTCGGGATCAAAGTCGAACCAGTTTATTTGTCATATGATCACGTATGGAAAGTTTTTAAGGACTTGAATCTAAATTAAGTTCCACGTGACCAAAATTTGTGAAAAATTCTTTTAAAGAATGACAAAAATTTAATTTTCAAGCGAAAAATGCTTTAAATTTTCCTATATGCTATTGCTGCTTGATAAATTTTGTTTACTTAAATTTAAATACGTGCGTAGCAGCAAGTGCGAAGCATTCATGAACGTATCAGTGCAGACATTTTATGTCCTGACGAAGACGATGTTGTACCAGACAATGACTTCAAGCTGGAATTCAGGAGAAGACAGACCTATGCGGTGACGCTGATAAAGGGATTCTACGGAAATTCTATTTTCAAAAGATGCGTGGAAATTATCATACACGAAATCGCTGCATTGAACTTGACTGTTCCCATTCCTGTTCCTATTTATACATAAGATGATCGTTGCTAAATATCCAATCTTTTTAATCAAAATCATTCAATCTTTTTTTAGCGGATAGAAAATCCTTTGTGTCGGTAGGATTAAATTTCTCTCCACTGTATGATATTCCAGCAGGAGGTCATCAAGGTTCCCCTTTATCACCTCATTTATTTAAAGTCTTCATCAACGATATTCCAATTCCAAAAAATTGCAAAGTGGCGCTCTTTGCTGACGATACGGCACTTTTCTCATCAATTAAAAACGCAAAAAGCTCCAATTTGGCTACTCTAGTTCGCAGACTAGAACGCGGTGGTTATCTTGACTCGAAGCTGTTAAACAAATGTCACATAGAAACTGTGATTGCAAAATCCAACAAAGCTTTATCGATTCTTTACTGTTTCCTTAAGAAATTCAGTAGAGTCAAGGTAAAAATCAAAATATTGATGTACAAACTATACATTCGCCCGATATTCACTTACGCAAGTCAAATGTATGCCAACTGTGCAAAGTCTCATTTTAACAAATTGGAAATTTTACAGAACAAGTGCCTGAGAATGGTACTGAGTGCTCCTTATTTCACTCGTATAAATGATCTACGATATCAATCAAAAGTCACATCGGTTCGAACCCATGTTGATAAACTGACTGACAAATTCTGTGCTACATAGTTGCAAAACATCCAAAAATAATGTAGTCAAAGATTTGGGAAGATACGCTTCGGACTCAACCAAAAAATTCAAGCATAGAATGCCCAAAGCACAGCTCGCATAGGTCATGTAATTTTAAGGTTTTTAGGTTAAGTGTAAGTTAGATTGAGAAAAAAGAAGAATCCAAATAATTTTGGGTTTAACTTTTCCTACCAAGAAGTCACATCACAAACAAATATTTAAAATTCAATGCAAACTAATAATGTAAAAATTCAATCTAAATTGTCACAAAAAATTTATCAGATAGAGCGGCTTCTCCAGGCAAAACTTTTTAGTACCACCCGGAAAAAAGTACTCTGTACTTCTAAATATAATTATTATTATGTTCCCATTCCCGCTGTAAGTCAAAGAAATGTAATTTATACAAGTTTGTTGTCAATTCTTTTTGTTGCAGACAATGTACAAAGTCCATAAAGTCGTCATTAGCAACAGCAACTGGGTCCGAACAACACCAAAAGTTATTTGGACTTAAGATTCGTCGGAAGATTTTTGGGGGCGAAAACGAATCAGCTTCTCGGTTGACATGAGTTACGGTACCCTGATTAAAATTTGATGGACATGAGCATGATCAAAATTTCTTTTATCTGTATCAAGATTTTTAATTGCGGAAAATTGACATGAATAAAGTATTCAAGTGAACAACTTTCCATGACCATCCGCTATTCAAGTTTAATAGTTTGTAGAGTGTTTGCAAAATGTTCACTCAAAGTTTGTTTGTTATTTGCATAGTCTAGTATGACTTTGTTTATCCTGGTTTTGTTTTTGCTTCCACAGCTCAGCTTCGGTGCTTTGTATCTTGAAAATGTCAGAATCGAAACCAACCGGTCTCTGATGACTTTCGACATAAAGCACGATCACAACGATAAAAGCATGGCGATAATGAACATTTCAGCACAAACTTTCGTCACGATCACAAAAGCAATGATGTTTTTGAAGGTCAATATTGTCACGAAGAAAGATGGCAGAGCTTTCACGCAAGAACTCGTGAGAACTCGCATCGATTTTGTTAAACTGTTACAAGGACTTTACGGAAACTTTCTTGTGAAAAACTTCATGGACAACATAATTTCGGACATCACAGCTTTAAACTTAACGATGCCACTTCCTGCAGTAAGTTGTGTGTTGAGAACTGATCATATGAAACTAATTTTTTGTATAGAAAACGTTCAAGCTCTACAACTTCGCCATCAAAAACACAGAGTGGATTCCGCTTGCCAACAACACACAAGGCAACATTGACATTAGGTTTGTTGCATCAGCCTTGGGATCGAAGTCGAGTCAGTTCTTCTGTCAAATCGTCTCTTTTGGCTCTTTCCTGAAGACATAAGCTGCGGAAATCGAAGGCGTGTATAAAGCACCACCAAAGCAATTACCGTGTAATAAAGAACCACCGATTTCTGCTTTTTATAATAAATAACCACCGTTCAAATGTCAACAAAAACCGTTAAAAAAGTGAGGAAATTATTTTTTAACGATTTTTTTGATATTTGAACGGTGGTACTTTATAACACGATCTTATATTATGTGGTATTATGTGGTACTTTTTTCGGTGGTAATTGCTTTGGTGATACTTGAAACATACACTCGCGGAAGTCATGAAAAATCTTGAATTAAAAAATACACTTTAAAACGAGTATAAAGTGAAATAAAAGTCGAAAGTTTGTGAAAAAGTATTTGATAACACAGCCGATGCCTTGAACATAACCTCCAAGCGTCATGCATCGATGTGGCTGATTTTGCTTCTTCCAGCTCTTGAACAAGGAGTCCATTGCTTTGTGAACTTTAAACTCCTTACCTTTTGTTTCCGCCGTGGGTGGTTCCTGTCGATCTTTTAGTGGACTGTAATTGTTTGGTGGATTGTGTGTGACAATGGGACGTTTTGCTGGTCAGCTTCCCTAATAACAATCCAAATGAAAACGATCTAAAATAAACTTCTTTATTCGTCCGTGGTTTGATACGTTCTGAATATTTCGGACGCTGGAGCGTGCGAGAGAAAATGAAAAGTACAAATCTCAATTTCTTAATCTTATGCGAGCGACAACTATTCGTCACTCGCGATAATTGCATAAAGCAATATTGAACCTGTTCACTGTGTGTGAACACCTTTGACGATGAAGACAAAGTAGGGTGTCGCCCCAACACCAACAGATGGCCAACACCCATCATGTTGGCCATCATGCACGTATTGGGCGATTTGACAGTGTACCGAAAATTTTTAACAGTGTTTGTTGTTTATTTTCCGCGACCCAGACGCGAAATTCTTTTTTTAATCGGTGCATCACGGCATAAAGTACTGCTTTGCAGAATAACAACAAAACCACTAAGATAAGACATGCCAAAAACAAATGAATTTCACTAAATCATCTGCGAATTTCAGGAAACATGAGTGATTACTCTGGAGATGATTCAGTGCTAAACGAAACTGCCAGCACAACAGAGACAAAAGAATCAATTGACCAGTCTGTCAGCAGTGAAAGACAGCGAGCAGGAAGTGGCGGTTTCTTTCATTGAGATTTACAACGAAAAATTCTACGACTTGCTGTCTGATAACAGCGCAGAGTCAATTTACAGCAAAGGAGCAAAGTTCAATGGCTCAATCAGACTTCCAATCGCCAGCTCCGCTGAAGCTTTCAAGATACTGCAAGACGGCAAGAAAAACCGACACGCTCGCACGACAAGGCTCAACATTGCCAGCTCGCGATCGCATGCAATGTTCAGCGTTTTTCTTCACACGCGAACGGAGCAGCAGCAAGAAACGACGGCTGTGATGCACTTTTGTGACTTGGCTGGGAGCGAAGGCCTCCGACACACAAACCACAGTGGCATGGCTCAGCAAGAGAGCGTCAACATCAACCGCGGGCTTTTGTCAGTCAGCAAAGTTGTACAAGCTGTAC
>JPYR01000791.1:3759-31663 GCA_000775305.1 Belgica antarctica | reverse complement strand
ACTAAAAAAGTGACCAAGCTTGCTTACAGCCCAAGCTACATTCTTTACTCTAGTTCATGTGAAAAGCGATGGAAATTATTTAAAAATCTGGTTCGTATCTAAGATAGTTTTCCGCCAATAAGATTTTGCACAACAATTTGGCCCCATAGCTCAGCTGGTTAGAGCGTCGTGCTAATAACGCGAAGGTCGTGAGTTCGATCCTCTCTGGAGCCAATCTTTTTTGCAACTTCTATGGTGTGAACGTAATTTTCGAAGCTTAATTCGTATCTTATCTGATCTTCACTTAGGCGATTGGTTGACACACATTAATGTCGTAAATGAAAAAGCTAAACGGAAATAAAAGTGTTTCATAGCGTGTGAATCACTTCAGTATTAATCCCAAATGCAAAGCCCTGAACTTAATATTTCGGTGAAGAAGTTGATAAAAAAGCTTCATTTTCGTTGTACCAACGCGGGAAAAAGTGTTTGGACTGTCACAGTTGGCGATGAGATTTTGCTGAAAATGTTATCTGTGGCTTCTAAAATTGTACGAGAAAATGTTGAAAGGGCCACTCTCTTAACTGACAAGCGCTGTTTGAATGAAAGTCGCTACGCTTTTTGTCGCACCGAGGGCACTTCGATACGGCATAAATGGAAGAAGAGGAAAAGTAAACACTCCAAATTGAAATTGAAAATCTGAATTAAATCGGTAAAATTACCGTGAACCGCGGCGACTTTGCTGGCAAAGCGATCAGTGTCCCGGTGCCGGTCATCACAAAAAGTTCTAACTATGGATATACTCAGCTTTCAATTTGGATGTTTATTCGGTCTCGTTTGTTTGCATTTTCTTCGCGTATTTTGAGAGGATGCCGTGCACCATATACCGGTGGACTGTCATTCAAATCGAAAAGCGTTTAGATAGAGTGGCCCTTTTAAAATTTTCTCGTCCAATTGTTCTGTCCGCTTTCTTGCATCAGCGTGCTGATATTTTTTGAGATCAACGACTCGGAAGTCACTCAGTATGCACGGAACATCACTTTTTTGATCAACTAGCTGTTGATTGAGCTTATGTACTGCAACGAAACATTCTCAAACGTGAAAATGACATTCGAACAGTTGAAAAAACTCGTATTAAATTTAATGGTAGCATAAACAACTGAAGAAAATCTTTTTATGCTTCTGAAGTTCACTCTGAAGGCTGTTTTTCCCAGATACAACACCATTAAGACCAGCTACGGAAAGTTTTTCTTCCAGCTCAAGCTCAATTTGACTGTTTTTGATCGATGCTTGAAGCCCTTCCTGTTTCTACTCTTTGCGCTGATAACTCTTACAGCAAACAGGATTTTCATCGCTAACATCGTCATAAAATATTCTTTGATTCAAATATCAAAAAAACTAAAGACAAGGTCGGTTAATGAATGTTTAAAGATCAATTCTAGTGCTACCAGCTACAGCCAGTTGCACAACTTCTTTATTGACTTTCACCAAGCCAATGTCAAAAACCTGATCGCTGTCGTGACGATGTCAGCGAAGAACATCACTTATCAGGTAACATCTCAAAAGATTCAGTTTAAATCTAATTTGACTCTATTACAGGCATAATATATACACTTACATTTAACGCTTCCTAGCGGCACACCGACGAATTCATTTTGACGTGATTTGGGTTTCAATATTCTCAGTGGCACTTCATTTGACTAAACTGCTTTTTACAGTTTTGTCATTCCATGAAGTTAAATCTTCGGGTTCGAGTTATCATTTATGAGAAGAAATTGGAAGCTTTCGAAGCTTTGCAAGTGTTTTCGCTTGAAAAGTTCCACCAAAGCTTTTCTTTTGACTTGTATGGCACTGACAAAGTTGACAACATTTTGTTGTATTCAGTTAGTATTTTTAAACATAATTTAAGACGATTCTTGTAACTTCTAATCTTCATATTGCTGTGTCAATTGTATCGTACATGGTTCTCGTAATACAATTCAAGTTTGACGAAACTTTGGTTGTGGCGAATCCTTACTTGAAGTATCTCAACGCATCGTCTTCAAATGGCAAGAATGACTTCAGTCAGTACCCACGAAAGTATTAGTTCCCGTAGTATCTGCAACCTTGGATAGCTGGTACACAAACAACTATAAAACTACTTGGAACAGTCAATTTAATTGATAATGAGCCAGTTATGAATGCTTAATTATTATTGATTCATTAGTTGTCAAAATTGAATCATAAAATCACGATCGTGATATTTAAAATACTCAAGTACGCTTCAAATTCTCTTCAGTTGGAATCAAAAATGCAAAGTAGACTAAAGTAGACTTGCTGTTGCAGTAGACGTTGAAATCTTTTAGAAAGCTTTTGCATTATCACATTTTGGGGACGGAATTATAATGAAAATTCTGACCATCGCCTTCAAAGCCTTCCTGACGTCACTTTACCCGCTATCTTATCTTCGAGCTCTGGTATTTTTCGAGCTTCGGGACTCAGAAATAACTGAATACTTTCGCAACATCACTTTTCTGGTGAATTGGCTGCTGATCATTTTGATTTATTGGACTGAGACGTTCTCAAACGGAAAATGGGCTTTTGACCAACTGAAGAAATTGATGAGCGATGATATCTCTCACTATATCTCAAATATCGAAAGAAGTCAGAACAAAATCAATCAACGATCGTCTCAAGATCGAAGTATGTGCAGCCAGATTTTCACGCTTGCACGACTTCGTCGAGTTCCACAAGGAAAACGAAAACATTTTGATGGCAACTTTGTCGTTCTGTGCCATCAACTGTACTTATCGGGTGACAATTCAAACACTTTGGTGCATAATTCATTATTTACGCGTTTTTTTCAATTCCTGCACTGCCTTGTTCACAGCTGAAGTCACTTTGACGGTTTTGTTGCTCAACGAAATGAAATCATTGGCTTCTGAAGTTCGTGTCTGGATGTCTCATAAAAATAAGAAAAAGAAGTTGAAAGTCTCAAAAGCTTCACAGCTTTTTTCAGTTCAAAAGTTGCATCAAGACTTTTTACTTAAACTGCACGGCACCGACAATATTGGTAACACTTTGCAGTGTTGAGTAAGCAGACACTTGTACCAAGGCAGTTTTAAAAGTTTTCTTTTCAGATGGCGGTTGCGATCTTTTCTTACATGATGCATGTGATTCAGTTCAAAGTCGACGAGCCATTGAAAAAGGCAAACCCATATTGAAAGTATGTCAACAACGGATTTCCCAAGAACATTCTGACCAGAAATTAACTCAATTTCCACCACGTTTCGATAAACATTAACAGCCTCGCTCATTAAAAGTCGTAATTTATGATTATTATAATTGCTTAATTTGCAGCAAGTCTGATTTTTGATCAAATTACATTTAAAAATGTTTTCAGTTCACATTGGCAGGTCATAAAAACAAAAAAAGTTCGGAAACTCTAAAAAAATGACGCGCTTTATAAAAGCTTCAACGTTGACAGTTAATTTGCGGTAAATTAAAATAGGATCAATCCTACAGTAATGCCACAAAGACTAGAATAAACTCGCAGTTGTAGAAAGTAGACAAGTATAAAAAAAAGCTGCGGAAATTTTCTAGGTCTAACCCTATCAAAGAAGATTGTTTAAAAATTCAGTGTTTACAGTTTCTTCTTGATACTAAATCAATCATTGTGTGACGTTGTTGTGACTCGCGTGGATGTCACCAACAACATAAAGTACGTCGACTATAAAGCAGACAGTTCCTTCAGTAACCCACGCGCTGTTATCTTGAACGTCGACTGAGACCTACTGGAAGATGTTCAAAAACTTACAGCCTATTTCAACTTACATCCCTGAGAACAGCCAAGACAGGTAATACAAAAAAGAAGTGTTGCGCACGACTATAAATATGAAAAAGTTTTTAGAGGGTGCACATTCTAACATTATGGTCCAATCTCTCATACAACCGTGTCTCGACGCGATCAAATTTGTCTGCACATTTCCAATCAAAGCAGTAAACTAAGTTCCCATCTATTACTCTGTTGTTTTCATTATTTTTAACCTGTTTACAGCAATCCTTGACAATTCAAAACTAGACGTTTTCGGATTGCATTTTCTTGTTCCGCTCGAAATGTATTTTTGATGTTCGTTTTGTGGCAAAAGTACCATCAAAGGTTAAAATGATTTTTTTTACTAATTTCGCTATCTACGGAGAATTTTATTAGCGACACATTTCAGTAGCCAATCATTCATCCGGACTTCTATTGCAACTTTTTTATAGGAACATTCCTGCTAAGTTCACTAAGCACCAACTAAATTTGTACATTAGAGTGTTTCTATTTTTGTATTGCAGATTTTAGATTTTTTTTATTGCAGAAGTGTCGAAAAAACTGTGGTGTGCTTTATCAGGAAACTTTATTATTTTTAGAGTCAAAATATGAGATTTAAAGATTTTATTTTAAACATGATCATCAAAATTTCAAAATGTTGTATAATGACAGTTGAGAATGGTCGAACTTGCCTTTATCATTGAACAAAATCTAAATTGCTAATGATTGTAATTATAAATTGATTGTTAATGTTTCCAAATACCAATCATTACTGTAGTTATAGCACAGGAATATATTTTTCAACCGGAAAACTCCGCGTTTGAAGTTTCAACGCCAAATTTGAATTCGTTTTTCCATGACTTTCCCTAGTCCACCACTTGCAGGAGTGAAAAGTGCAAAGCAAAAACTTTCAGTTTACGTAGCGATGCTGATTTGAATTTGTTATGTGCTGGCTGGTTGTCGGAAGCTTTATATAAGCAGAAGAATCGTACTGAGTGGAGACATTTTCCGTTTTTGTGTCTTTTCTCAGTCACAATTTAACTTGAACCATTACAATTGGGCCGAGAAGCGAAATGATGTGGATCAGAGGCAAATAATTGTGGCAGTCATTAAAAGAGCACGAATTCCCTTGACGAACCCTCTGAACCATACAAGAGAAACTTTTGCACAAAAAGTTTATTTTCCTCTCAAACATCGTCCTAATATGTTGGCAAGTTATTTTCCTGCCAGCCTGAGCGGTTTGTTGTTGCTCCACATTCTTTTCTCTTCTCGATTCAAATCCTCTTTGCTCCATCTCTTCAACGTTATGAGATTCTTTTATGGATTGTGGGGGTGAATAACGTAGAGTGAAACATATAAATAATATTTTTGTTTGCTACGAGGGCAGTTTTCGATGCTTTTTCGGGATTTTTCACTGCCTGACGTTCCAGAAGCAAACAAAAATGGTAAATAAAGACAAAGTTACCTTGCCGATGTCAGAGGAAAAAGGAATAAAATCATGAAAAGCTCAGTTTTGTTCTTTTGCCACCCATTTCCCTCACCCCTGAACTTCCAACTAGACGTTGCCGGTATATTAACTCGCAAAGCAACTCGAAGCGAGAAGTTTACAGAAAGCTTTACATTATGTATTGAGTTCTTCGTCGTTTCTGGCGCTTTTCCACCTTATTGGCATGGGAGAACGTTGCGTCGCTTCAAGTTTAACCTTCAAAACTTTTTCCGCCTTTCACGTCAGACGAGACTATTGCGGAAAGGATTTAGCCTATTTTTAAATGTTTTCACGAAGTTTTCGTGATATTTATAAGTTCAAACACGGAAGTTTGCTTTTTCGGGGGCGATGAATAAAAAATCTCGTTGAGATGTTGAACTGATGTTAGCATCGCGGAAATGTGTGTGAAATTTCCATAATTTTCTCTTTAATAGCAATGTACGAGCTGGAGCATGCAAATTTCCACCCGACCCAGCGCGTTTAGTCAAAAGATGGGCGAAAGCATACGGCGTCGTATAATTGTACGATACAACTTTTTACACTCGAAATTAAATAAGCATGTAAATGTATGCATGGCGGTTGCAGGTTAACATTCATACGAGTCTTCAACGACGCTCTCTCAAAAATCCAAGCGACAGAGGGTTGAGTGGAAAAGTTTTATGCATGCTGAGGGAATAAGCGGCGTTTTCCTTCTCCGAAGAAGTGTTGTGCCTTTAAAATTAACAGTAATTAGAAATTTTGGCGCTTAAAGCATGAACCTTGGGGGCAATACTTAAAATTATGTGATCAAGATTTGAGAAGTAGTTTGTTTAAGAAAATCATCAACCATTCTAATGGAAGTGTAGACAAAATTTAAAATAGCATATTTTTGAAGTCAGGATCAGTTCCTGAGCCTAGGAAGACAAAGTGAAGCAGAAAAAAATATTCAGAACATCGAAATCTATCATAAAAGTTTAAGTTCATCGCAATTTGACTTGATATGCTTTGAAACTAGATCTGGAAGCTAACCATGACAATAAAATAGACCACAATTTGAAATTAATCGAAGGAAAACTAGAAATTTTGAAGAATTTAAATCCTGTTCCAATGACTTTACTACAGAAACTTCAAACAGATGCTCAAACCTAAAATTTACAAAACAAGAACATTTTAAAAGAACAAAAACTTCGAAATTTCAACACAATCCGCTTTTGTCTTATTAAATCGATAATTAAAAGAAAACTTTAACAAAACAAACAACAAAGAAATTAATTTCCACATTTTTCTATTGATCCAAGTGAAAACTCTGCCGATTCACGACTTTTCAGGGCGAGATTTTTATTCCGAGAAATCTTTTTCCATAAATTATTATCGTAATCCTTAAACAATAACTTAGCGTTCAGCATAGACACAGCTTTATTGATGACTCGGTTGTTTCATGACAATAAAAATTATGGAAAATCTGAGATGATGAAGCAATAATTAAATTTATTTCCTTTCCAACTCAGCTTCCATCTCAATTCTTGAAAGATTTTCATTTAAAAGCGTAGGAGGAAACAATAAAAGTTGAAGAATAACCGAAAGCAAAAATATTCTTGGGAAATGTTTTTCATCGAATTCCGGGAACTGCTTTCTTGCGAGTATTTTGTCCGCCAAGTTTTTATGACAAAATCAGTAGATGAATGGAAAAGTTTGAAGGGGGTAATTGAAGTACCGAAAAAGTGGTTGAAATGTGATTAAAGGTGTTGCATAAGTGTCTACAATAATGTTGAAAGTAATTTTTTTTAAATAGCTTTAAGAATCGCAAATCTTTTGAGAACATTTACCATTTTACGCCCAACCTAAACAAGCAGAAAACACTCAAAATAATTTCATTTAACAGCATTATTTGATTTCCACGAGAAAAGAACGAACCAGTTCCCGCGTTTAGAAATCCCAATTTCGTTTTGACTGCTTCCAATTTACATTATCTCGAGCGTCTTTGAGGAAATGAAATATTTGTTGCCTCCAGAAGCGGCAAATAAATGCGAGAAGATAATATTTATCGTTTGTTGTGTTTTTTTGTGTTTGTTTCATTCTCAAACTAGGTTGAATAAAAATAAACATTTGTCGCAGAAGAAGCGCGGGGCTGGTTCATAATTCAAAATTCCGTGTATGGAGATGGCAGATAGAGGTTTTGCATACATTGTACATATTCGCTGATAACAAGTTACGTTTCTTGAAGGGTGGAAAATGAAAATAAGAAGCGACGAAGAATAGCTACATGAACTTGTAATAATCATCATTGCGAAACAAGCGAAGAACGATGATGAAAAATGTAAAGTAATTTTATTTATTTCTACGCTTTTCCCGGCAAAGTCGTGGCGGGTGAGATTTTGATACAAGGTTGAGAGAATTTCTGCTTAGTTACAAATTTATATTTATGAATGTTTCCCCTTGCTTAATTTCTTCTGCTTGTTGCGACAGAAAGTTAGCGAGATTAGGGGAAGACTTTCAGGAGATTTTCTTCTTGTTGAACTTTAAAATTAAAGCAAGAAGTTTGGTTGAGTTATTAAGACGATCTTTCAGTTAAGTTGATTTGAAAGTTTAAAGAAAGTTCTTAAAGCTTTTTAAAATTGGCTAAACATCGCCGTGACTACGGTGTCATAAGTAAACAGTTTTGATAATTTGGAAACATCTTTTCATTAACAAGATTCGCTTAACTGAACTGTGGATTTTTTTCTGGCGCAACTTCGGCTGAAATTGTTCCCAAAACGATTCTCAAACTCCAAGACAAGACAAACTTTTCCATTAATTCAGCTCATCGAATGAAAATGAGACTTTTGTTCCCAAATTAATTCAGATCTCAACTATTGTTCGATGCCATTTTCCAAACAGCAGAAGGAAAAGTTTCACTGGATGAAACGATAACAACGTTCAAGGAAGCTTGTAGACGGTAAGATGAGAGAAGACGAAACGAAAAAGAGAACAAAAGATAGCTTGACATGGAAGCTAATATCCGAAAAGTTTTGCACACGAACTCTGCAGAGTAAACAATTTGCTCTGACACTATCAAGCATCGGGAAGGAAAAGTTTGTAAATTACGTCAATTGAGACAGTTATCAAGATGGAGACAGCCTCGCTACTTTTTACTGAGAATTTTCTCAAATTTTAATTTTTTAATCTCAAGCGTTTTCCAGTTCTGAATGCGCCATTGTTGAAATTACAAAAGCAGTCCCCACAACAAACTCCAAAACAAGAGAAATTTTATCTTCCATTCAATGGAATTACTTGAATCCAACAACAAGGAATTACCACATGATTTTTTCAAATGGCTTTACGTCTGCGAACATCATGCACGAGAGCAGCAGGCACATACGAGCGCGCAAGTGATGAATGAAGCGGAGAAAGAAAGCAAAACATTTTCATGTACAAACAACTGGAAGACAAGAGCTTTTCAAGTTTGTGTTAATTAAATGAGATTTTGTTGTGAAGAAAATTTTCCTTCGTCTTAAAGAAATTAAGTTTTTCTTGGGGTGGAAATTGAGTGTGGAGAAGTTTTGCTTGCAGCCTAGTGGTCGTGGATGGAAAGCAGAAGTTTGGATAAATTTAGTTTGGCAGCATCTGTGGATGTTTGCTTTGCAGTTTTACATTATTTTGTTCATCTAGTACCGGAGTTCATTGCAGCAGCATCGATAAAAATGTGGTTTTCTTCAGTTTTAAAGCTGAATTTTTTTGGATCTACGTTTGATAGGCAGCCGAAATTGTTATCTTTAAAGCGCAAGTGTTTTCTGCTTGTTTAAGATCTGACATTTAGTTTTTCTCAGAGATAAAGCTTCAAACCTACCCACAGCCCTTGAAAAGGTTGTACTACGCCGTAAACAAATTTCTGATCTGAATTTCGTGCGATTGAATGTCGTAGGGTAAGTTTCGTTATTTAATCTCAATTAATAATCGACAGGTTACTCGTGACGACAGCATCTTCAAAAGGTTCCCCGCCACAGCACTGCTAAAAATAGCTTCAAAATTCACACAATGTTTAAAATCATCATTGTAAACAACTTTCTAATGATGTCTTCACTGCAAATACTTCAAAACAATTTTCGTTGAAAAGCGCAAGTTCTTGGAAAAATGTGCTTGCTTCTAAAATGACGTAAGCTGTTTAGTGTGATTTCTCGATGGCACGGAGATTGAGTAATAATACAAGCAAACTTATGTGAACATTTAGCATTGAAATGTCTTTCTCTCTTCTGCAGTTCGACCCTCTTGTCTCCACTGCGAAAAGTTCTTTTTTATTAAATTCGGCTTCTGGCCAAATATAAAAAGGCAAGTAGCAATATTTTGGCTTGGACTATGTACGGCACGGGTTTGTAAATAACGAAATTGGAATGGGTGGAAAATGATACATAAAAAAATGCCATAAAACATTTGCGTACATAAAACTCCCAGGAAAAATCGTTTCATCCAAAAAAAGCCAACAAAAAACATGACACTGAAAAAGCTGCGTACATAAGCGGAACATATTTCCTTTCCCATAACGGTGCGCGAAGTGGGGGTGGATTAAACGACACATTACACATGTCGAGGAATGTGCGTTATTACGGATAATAAATTGATTCCACATTCGATTTTCACTTCTTTTTATTCGTTCCACGAGGGGAGTTCATTATAATTTAATCATTAGTGTCAGTGCGCTTTTTCATGGCTGGTTTGATCCCCAGTGATGTCAACCGCACACAATTGTCTTCACCTATAGCGAAGCTTTGAAACTCGAGACAACTTCTCACTGTTTCAAACAGGAACGAATATTGATTAACGAACACACTCAAAAAGTTCGGCGGGGACGGGAAACAAAAATATTCCAACCCAAGTGAAGCAACAAGTGTAATTTTTTATGAATTTTCATTTGGTAGGGTTATTAAATCGGATTTCGGGCGATGAAATAATGTTGATTTTGAATTATTTATCGCCTGGATACTTTGGCCGATGCTTTAAGCATTTCATTTAGGGTTTTATGAAGGCGTTAAGTGGTGTCGAATTGCTTTCAACTTCGCTTCTGAATTTTTGATTCGTTCAGCGATTCGCCAGGAATTGAAGCTGTGCTTTGAAGTCATTCCACCACTTTGCGCCACACGCTGTGAAAAGTACTCAATTACGTTTCCGCAATTTTTATGCTTTGTTCTTGTTGTTGTTGCCACCAACTGCGAGGGCTTGACATCATTTCCTTCTGAATTTTTTATTGTTTACTATTTAGTTTTATTTTGGAAAAGCTTTTTGAATTTGTTCCCGACCCGGGATCATCAACTTTGGATTTGAGAATATCAAAATTTTGCACCTGAGAGCTTTCAAAATTTGTGTTTGTTCGCCAGCCATAGTCGAAACCGTGCAAAAGGTGGTTGTTCATTTGGTGTATCATCGTCGTACCATTTTCAGAACGGAGAACGGCAAAGCATAAATGCCGTTGAAGCTTTTGCCGACCACAATGAATTCATACAAACGTAGCAAATATACAATCGACAAACTATGCTGGGACAGGGTTTCCAACGAGAACGAAACGGAGATCGAGATATGAGTCCCAATTATGTATTCAAAGCACTCGCGTCACATGTAATGCGGTGCCTTCCTCCACCACACAACTACACTTCCATCCATCGCCATGCCAAATGACACATAAAAAGTGATTTTAATTTTGTAGTTCACAGCAAAAACTTCCATGTGCCACCCATCCCCACCCAGCGCCCGGTATAAACAACATGAAAACATATTATCACATAGCATGTACCGAGTGTAGTGACGCTCGTATGAATACAGATACGAGAAAATATTTTTATTTATTCTCTTCTCTCTTTTATGTCCCGAGAAAAGTGCCAGCAACAAAAGCCCTATCAAGGATACTCATCGGAAGAGAACGAAATTGGAATCCAACAAACTTTTGTTGCTGGTTTTTATATGTGCCAAGCTGCCTTGGACCCGAGCAATGAAATCATCAACAAAACAACCAAGAAAATGTGGAAAGCACAAAAAAAGTGATTTTCACATTTCTTTCTCCCATCAGCAGGGAAGAGAAGGGAAAACGAGCAAGTGAGAAGTGTGATGTTGGAAATAATCTCATTGTGGGCTGAGGGAAAGGGGGAATAAAATAAAAGCTGTGTATTAATATGTATTCCGAAAGTGTGTGGAGAAAAGAAAAGGAAAAATGGCTTTGCGAGGCAATGTCGAAGAAAGATCCAAAGTACATTTATGTGGTGATGGGATGAATGATAAAAACGGAAGAATGCGAACGTATGCTGGCACAAGCTGTACATCGCACCATGAAAGTAACTTTCTAATGGAGTCAAGACGCCGGCACTGATGAATGTTCCGTTGCCAAGAAGAAATCAGTTTAGGTTTCTTGTACTTCCGATGATGTGCTTCTCGTGTTAAACTTCCATCTCGTTCCTTGCTTTGAACAACACAGCATACACACAACTCATGACAGAACAAGGCAGCATATCAACAAAATATAAATAATGATAAAAATGTCAGAAGAGAGAATATGAACGGATTCAAAAAGGGTGTGTGGAAATGATGTGTAATCAAGGTGTTATGTTGAGTTTAATGTTTTGACTTGTTCAATTTGGCAAGAGATTGCACTATTCTTTGTTATTGTATGATTTAGCCGCTAGAAAATCATTGAAATTATAGTTGACACTGTTGAAAGTGTGGCTTAACTTGGAAGTGGCTAAATTTGAATGGAAAATTAAATTAAATTAAATTAAATTAAACTAAATTTAAAACGTTGCTATTCAGCTAGACAGCATAAGTTTAACTATGTTCAAATTGTAAAGTGGCTTATTCGGATAGTTCTATTAAAATTTTATATCAGTTTCTTTCTTAAATTTTAATATTTTGTAGTGTCTGAACTAAACAAGTGGTTAAAGTTCGTAGATTCTTACTGTACATTAAGCCAACCTTGAGCCTTGTGAAACTGACCTATTAAATTTACTGAATATTTAATCCATTCATATCTCCAATCAAAAGATTGTCCAGAGACAGTATTGTTGAACAGTAGAATTTTTTCTAGACTGTCACAAAACAGCAAACATTGTGACACAATCGACGTTCAAACCCCATCCAGAAAATCAAATGGCATGGGTGATGCGGAATGAGAACCACTTCTTCTGGGTTCATCGTTTTATTCCATTCCCGTTAAATTCAATGTTTAACGAGAAAACTTTTTTTTCTCGGGAAAGCATTTACGAAAGATTCTTCTTCTTTCTGCAACCGTGCAAACCAAGAAAGAATCATCGAGATTGAATGAAAATTTTCCATAATTTTCGTCGACTCCCCCGCAGCCGCCCGTTCCTTTCTCCACTCCTGTAAGTGCGGGACTAAAAAGAAAATCATGAAATATAAAAAACACACGATGAGAATGAAAACGAGTTCTCTGTTGTGGGTGGTTGGACGGGTGGCCTCGAAGCATAGGAAAAATTAACATTCTTCTTCGTCGGATTTTTCTTTTTCTGTGTTACCCACTTTCTGTTGTCGGATGGGTTTCTGTGATGTCGTGTTTTTTCTTCCTTTTTGTTGCCTTTTTCATTTGTGGGGTGGAAAAGTCGGGCGATTATGAAAATGTATTTGTTCGAGATACGTTTTGGGTGGCTTTTCGAGAGTTATGGGTGGCAAACGGCGTACATAAGGCTGCCTGTTACATTTCTCTCGCTCTCACGTTGACGGTGATAACGTTGCCGCACCAACACAGACGGAAGAAGAGGGCGAAAAAATCAAATAGAAACATATTGAACACGAAACAGAATAAAATGACGAAATATGAATAACTGGTGGGCGGCGGGTGGCAGATGAAAGCGTGGAAAAGCTGTTTCATCGTTTCATTGTGTGAAAGTTATTCGCATTAAAAAAACATCAGAGAGTGAGACGAGAGACGGAGCTTTTTGCTCGTGGTCTCAGGATTTGTTATGTCATTATTCCGTTCGTTGAGTTTTGTTGCGAACATGAACACTCAAAGCTTGTGTTCCAGGGGGAAGAAAAATATCACTTCAAGCTTCAAGTTCATTTCTCTCGGACGGGATGAAGAGACCGGAGAAGCTTTTGCTCTCTTCCCATCATCCACATAATGAACTCTCGGCTATGTGAGTCTGTGGAATTCAGTTTTATACATAACTGAGAATGAAATGAAAATTATGTGCTGATACAGCACACAACAAGCTCGGTTATTTAATCACTTTACTCGATATCAAAGTGTCGGCTTCCTATATTGGAAATCTGATTAGGAGTTTCCCGATTTATGTTTTGATTTTCCAGCCACCGAGTACTGGAACAAATTTTCCGGGGTTTTTCCGCCGCGTTTGTTCAACGGAAAGTATATTTATGTTGCGCTTCCGGAAAGCGCGTTTGCTGGATGCCAGATTATGATCTCGAAATTAGCTCCGTGAAATGCTTCTGCCTTCGTTTTCCGCGGTGGAAGCGGGTGAAGAGCGGGAAATTATCAGATTTAATTATGATTATATTATTTGCCAAATGTCAACGAGATGAGATATCAGTGGTGAAGCCAGCACCAGCCTTGGGCAGGAAATTACGTCATGACGATGGAGATGAGTCAACTATTGATGTATTTTCACATTATTTTCATTATCCCTCGAAGGTGTCCACTCGACCCACACTGGGCTGCACACATAAAGCCTTTTATTCCAACCACAATGTCCGGTGTGCGGGAGAGAATTTATTCGTGTTGTTTCATAAAATAAATAATAAATGATTTCCAATGAGTGGCAATCGGATCGCGTTGAAAATGCGGCTAACTCGCAGCAACACTGAATGTGATACTTTGTAGCTGTTTTCCAGGTTTTCCCACACGAAATTATAGAAATGTTCGTTTTCGGGATGATTTTTGAACGATGGTTGGTGTTTGCTGTTATTACCAGGTACTCAACGATTGTAAGCTTCTAGTTTGCTACTGAGTGTGTGTTGCAATGCAATCCAGTGAATAATTTACAGTCAAGAATCAAAAAGAAATTGAACAGATAAATATTAAAATATGGTGCAAATAATAATGATCGATTGCTATTCAGTTCAAACACTTTTGTTTTGACAAGAATTGATGCACTGCCAGTATAAACTTTACTTCTTATCCCAAAAACAAGGGTAGTTTTTTTTATTGTAAAATAAAAGTCAGAATAAAGTTTGTAAAAATGCTGTCAGTTCAAAAAGCTTAGTGATGTGAAGGGATTTTTCAGGTATCGCCATGTGATACCAATTAGAAACTCTACAATCTACAGCGACTTACAGTCAGTATAAGATTGAACTTTGACTAGAAGCCAAAACTTTCTGATTAGAAAATAATCCACATCTTTTATAGCAAGTTCTAGCTGACATCTTGTGCTGTCAGTTCAAAATGTGTCGTTTTCAATTGTTGAAAGTTTCATCACAACATTCAAGTATTAGCTTATTCCGTTTATTTCAGGTACAAGACTGTACTTTAAACTGGCTTTTGAACAGATTTTCTATAACTTGTAACTCCAAAGTTACACCAAAGCCAACTGACGTTTCGAATGAATAGCTTTGAATAAATAAATTCGTTCAAATATCCCGAAATACATCTTTCCGCTCACCCCACACTCTCCATCTCATTTTCTCCACCAGCGGGCCTCTCATTTTCATGTCGCAAACTGAACATTTATACATTATGCAACACGACAATTTGTTTTTGTTGCCATCGATAACATAGCTTCGCTTGGAAATCGGTCAATTGACATTATGGGTGACCAGTTGAAATAAATTGCAATATTTTAAGGGTTGTTGAGCCAGCCAACATTAAATAATTTGTCAAATCCGTTTCGAAGTTTGCTAGCTTGAACTCGGCACCCGAAATAATCAATTTGGCGAGAGCGAAAATTAATGAGGAATTTTGGATGGAGCGGCGGGGAAAAATGCTGCCAATTGGCAACTGATTCAATTATGCACTTTTCGTTTTGCTTGATCAGATAATGAAAAATAACAGAAATTTGTTGCAAAAACAGTTTTCGCCACATTATGTAGTGTACGGGGTTGTTCAACGTATGATCACAGTTCACGGGAATTTTTATTTACATCAATGGGCAATTAAGCAATAAATTGTTGAGCGTTTCGGGGAAAAACGGCCAGCTGTATCAAATTATCGCAGATAATGCAATTTTCGGCGCAGAAATTCATTTGCTGATAAATAGTTGAAAGGGGGCGAGTGCAAATTGGCGAAATTATGTATTTAAACATTCCTGATTTTGGATCAAAAGGATTTTTAAATTATTGGAATTTAATTTAATTGTGGGCTTGATTCACTGCGCTTGTCGTCCATTGTCTTCAAATTCACATAGTAGACTCCAGCGTTGGTGTTGGGAAGTTCCGGAATCGCCACTGGTGAGTGACCGTCGTCGCCTACGATGTTCTTGTAATTCACCGACCACAGCTGCTCCATGTCGAACTCCTTGGCGATCCGCTTCTCAAACTCATCGGTTGCATCGAGTCGCGCAAAGTTGAAGTTCAGGTCACGACCAAGACACAACGAACGCTTTGCAAGTTCCATCGCGAGTCCGTGGCCATGTGGAGATTTCTTCACCGAGATTAATCTCAAGTCGAAAATGGTTTGCTGCGATAGATTATCATGCAAAGACGGTTCGCGTGCTAACAATCCCCAAATGTGAAGCAGTTTGCGTGTGTTGACGTTGTTGGCTGCCTTCGCCAATGCGTCAAGCCTGTCGCCGTCCCATTTGCAGCTTTTCTGGTTGATGCAGATGCCCACGATCCCATTCTCCATCGAATTTTCCCGAGCAATCATCGTAATTCCTTGCGACAACAGTTCTTTGATATAGAACTCCATCGTGTCGTCGAGCTTCCGATAACAAAGGTACAAGCTGCTACTCAAGGCGTTGTTACAGAAATAATTTTTCTCCATGAAGCTGAGAATCCGGTTTGTATCTTCGGGCTTGGCCATTTCCATACGGAAGTTCTCGTTCAATTGCAATTTTTCCTTTTTCTTCGAATCCACTTTGTACTGGTTCTGTGGCCCGACATTGTTCGGTGAGAACGCAGCCGCAACTGCCGAGTGGTTGAAGCGCAAAGAGTTGGAGAAAAACTTTACAGTCAATTTAGAGAACATTTTGAGATGATTTGAAGATAAATGAAAGTGAAAATTGGCTTTGGTTGCTGGAATGAAAAATATTACAAAGAATTAGAAAAAAGCTTGTCAACTTTGAAAAACTTTCAGAATAAAAATTGTTTGCTGGAAAAGTTATTTAATGAACTCCATTACCATGTTCAAAAACAGAAAAAGCTCGTTCAAACAAGCTTTTATTAAGCTAAGCTAATCACATCGACTCAAAATTTGGCAGCATTACATTTGGACAGCTTTTAACAAATCTTCTGACTGTGCTGCAAATTGTTGCGTTTGACAACACATTGACTGCCAAAACTATAAGTCAGACAAGCATCAAGCGCTTCAATAGCTTCGAAGTTCAAAAGTTCTGTAAAAAAGATTTTGTTGATTGTCAGAAAAGTTCGAAATTAAATCAATTTACGAGTTACGTTTACTTTACACGTGTCAATCACGGTTTTGACTGCTGGTTCCCACTTTTCTGCCGTAGCCTTAAATGACCATCAGGTCGCGGGCTTTAAATATAATCAATCAATCAATCTGATGACAGCAAACCAGTTTTCAGCCCGGTACAGAAATTTTTACAATTTCTAATTTGCTGCGGCAAAAACTCAATCTTTGAACAGCTTGACTCACACGCACTGCTAATTTCCGGTACGACTTGTGGCATTTTACAGCAGTACCGCAAGTACATTAGATCTTTTCACTATTTTGTACAGTCTTTCGTTTCCATTTTGCACTTCTCGATATGATCAATCACTTTTTCGCAATCACTGCTAGTTTTGAAAAAGACACACTTGGAAGTCATGTGTGTGTCAATGCAGTACTTTGCTAAGTTTTCCTTCAAAGTACCATTTGAAGAGTATTGGCAGTTCTGAACACCGGACATTATTGGTTTCAACCAAAGACCACCAGTCATGTCATTTTGTTGATAGGATAACGTCACAGACTCCTTGTTGATGGTTCCGTTCTCAATCAAGTTTGTTTCCGTCACGAAGCAATACAGAGTACACTTTGAAAGCTCGTCGCCACTTTTTTGTCTCGCATTGCAGTTGTTTTCACATCTTTCTTCACGAAAGGCATCGTTGTGAAACAAAAGATCACCGCACTCAGCCTGAGATTTCAATCCGGTTGGCCAAGAATTGCATTCCGATGGTGAAACTTTGGCTGCCTCGTTAGTTTCGTCGACGGTTGAAGCCTGTTCTGTTCCAAAAGACAAACCAAAAAAGCAGCAGAGAACAAAAACCCAAGTTGCTTCCATCGCGAACAATCAACGTTTGGAAGAAATTTAAATAATTTCATGATTTTTTTTCGAAAGAAACGTGTATTTTGACTTCACAAGGAACTTCCTGCAAAATTACAGCATAAATTGACATCAGTTTTTATTCCTATTGTTGACGTGGCTTGACATCCGGGCATTGCTTCATGAAATTTTTGACTTTGAAACAGTCATACGTGGATTCAAATTTCATGCATTTTTCACTGAATTTCTTACGCAAACAGATTTCAAGGGTAACTGTGGTGGGTAAAGTGTCCTTAAAAGCAGTTTCACAGTTTGCATCAACACCATCGACGATCCAGCAGAATTTTCTTGACGACTGCCTAATCAATTTTTCCATCTTGGGTTATGACACCGCTTTCAACTCCATCGCAGTTTTCTTGGCAATGCCGCTGTTCAATGAGTATGAACTCAGTTTTTCTGCATTTGATTTCCTAATTGGTGTTGTGACCAGAGTAGAGGTTCGGTGTGTCGCAGCAGACGTCTTGGTTCTTTAAGTCACTCGGCCATTCCGAACAGTTTCCGTAAACAAATTTGCTTTGAACAAAGTGGTCCTGAGTAGATGCGCATTCTGAAAGAGGTTTAAACGCGAAGCAGTCTTTAGCCATCTCTTCATCGACACAATTAAAAACGACGCCAGATTCTCGTTTAGTGTCCCTGTGGAATTGTACTCGCATTTGGCCACGGCAGTTTTTGGATAATCCTTCCAGCCGTTTCCAGCCTGTATCGCTTCAACAGCTAAGGCTTTATCAATGGTTCCATTCTTGACAAGTCCAGTTTTCTTTACATAGCATTCGAGCAAGCACGGCTTTTCAGTATGTTCGCTGCCACAAATCTGGTCGCAGAGTTCAATTATTTGCCAATCTATATGGCTAGGCATGTGACAGCACTCTCGAATTGTTTTCTCTTCAGAAATGCTTCCGTTTGATCCTGATGTAGTTGCATCAGGTGACTCCGAATTTTGGTCGTCAACAGATGCCAAAAATAGATAACAAACCAGTACTATCGCAGTTAGCTTCATTTAGACTTGATTAACTTTTTCACCAAAGCCATTTATTTTTTCTTTCTAATGACTTTATTAGGGCAAATTGAGATAAATTTATAACTTCATTAATAATTTCACTAGAAAACTTGTTAAAAATTTATATTTCCGAGATTGTTTTTCAATTGTATCCTTCCAGATATATTCCATTTCAAACCATGGCTTCGTATTCGGGCACTTCTTGGAATATCGTTTCACTGGGTAGCAGAAAGGATCGAGCTGATAGTCGGCGCACTTTTCACTCAGGTTGATTCTTATGCATCTTTCAAGGTTCGAAGGCAAGAATTGTGAGTGAACCTCGTTGTTGTACTCTTTTTGAACAAATATTTGAAAATCAACACAGCTAAAAATTGAAAAAAATGACCTTCCAAAATCGCTTCACATTTGGCCGTTACATAGTCAATCGAACTTTTCCATGATTCCAACTTCCCAGTTTTGGATGTGTTTTCGACCAAAAGCTTCTTAAAAATTTTGAAATCAATTGTTCCTGCCGAAGTCACCATTCCAGTTTCAGTTTGGGTGCAAATTCGTTCGCATTCTTTGTGTTTGAATAGGAACAACTCTGCCTTCGAACATTTAGCCTTGCACTTGAAGCTGCTTTGTCGGTACTGCACAGCAGAATGCAGGCAGAGAAATATTTCGCGGTCATTCCGTGCAGTTTTGAGCCAAGTTGATGCAGGTATCTAATCGTTCCTGAACTGTTTTGCACTTGTTCGAGTCAACAAAGTGAATGCAGTTCTGTGATAAGTAATTGTCGACACAGTCGAAATATTTCGCAAGATTTCTGTTAATCGGTCCTGAGGATCGTAGCCGCATTGATCGACACCGTCTTCTATGATTTTCTGCTGCTGAATTATCAAATACGCCGTCTTTGAAAAGCGCAGTTTTGCCAACGAGGCAATTCACAACGCAATTTACACTTGGTTTGTAGCCTTGTTTGGAACAATTCTGTCGGCAATTTCTGACAGTAGAGCAGTGTATGGCTTCCAGATCAACACAGCACTCCCGAAGTGTCTTTAGTTCAGCTGGCCACGAAAAGCATCCTTTTTGAGCAAGATCAAACGTATTTGGATCAGAAAAATCTTCAGAGTCTTCAAAATCGATTTCAAACGAGTCCAGTGAATTGGAATCAGCAATTGCGCTGGAAAAATAGCAAACTTAAAAGAATGTGATCAGCTTCATAGCCAAAGCTGGTACAGTGATGTTTTACTCGTAATTTTTGTCTTTGCAATGGTGCTGGCAAACGTAGCCGGCCGTATCATAAACATGATCGGAAAGATCGCAACACTCCCGGACGATTCGTCGACTTTTTTTTGCACAAGTCGTAAATTATTGCTCAAACCTTCGTCACTTCATTTGTATTTTGTATTAGGACACGTTTCTATGTAACTTTGAAGCTTCTCGCAGCCTTCTGATCGGTAAAACTCGTCACACACATTCGCTTCGCCAAGTTTGGAGTCTAAACATATGTCAAGCATCTTTATTTAGTCCTAGATCCTTGTGCCATACTCACCAAGGCATTTTTGGTTTCAGCTATTCAGATATTGAGTTTGCAGTTACATCTTTATTCAGGGTGGCTGAACATTTGTACCAAACGTTAACTCGAAGTTAAGGTTTATTTGAACAAGCACGTCAAGTTTGCATTAAAAAGCAGTGCAATGTTGACTTCGAAAAAAGACTTCTAGCAAACTTTATTCTAGAACAATGCGACAGTTGATGAGTTCGTTGAAGCACCTTGTTACGTTACGTCGCCCATACATGATTGTACCATAGCGCGTGCTTGTTTCTGCTGTACATGCAAATTCCGACTTACAATTAAATCATTAATTGCTGCTTTATAAGCAACCATGTTCATCGCTAAGCACAACACATGTTTATGGTTTGTTACAGTTTTGTTGCATTTATTTTGTGGTAATTATGAGCGCAGTTTTGAATATATTCATTTTTATTAATTTGCTGTATGTTCAAAGGCTTTGCAATCATCGCGATATGCAAATTGAATGTAATGATGACATTAAAGTGCCTTTTATTGCCAAAACATTCAAACGATTTTCTTCAATGAATCTGCTGAGTGGACGCGTTTCAATGGAAATTGATGATAAGTGACTCTTTACATGTTGATTGTTGTGGAGAATTTGCTTTTACTACGCGTATTAATTCAGCGCTGATGATTCAATCAAAATTCATCACAACATTGTACGTTAATCGGACATGCATCCTGCTTGCACTTTGACCAACGTGTCAGAAAAGGCGTGAAATCTGATTCGGTTCGAGAAGCAGAAGAAAGAAACTCAAATCAATATTACAAGTACTGGCTTTTAGACTTGTTAATGACTTGTATGCAGCGATGAAATTAATGAGTAAATGAACATCAATTAAAACGTGATAAATCTGCGCTTAAGATTAATTACTTTTAAAATCCAGTTTGACCGCTTCAACGAGTCAATATTTTACGTCGGTGGTCTGGAGTGTTGAAAGATGATGATCAGAAGCGCATTGAAGCGTGATCGAGAGAATAAAAGATTAAATTGGCTTCGGATAAAGACTCCCACAGTCGCCAGGTGGCCAAGAATGTGGACGCTTTGTGAGTGATGTCACTGGTGAAGAATTTTTGATGGATTTTTATAAGAAAATTTGTCACTTTCTGCATGAAACCATTGAACAGAAAACACAACAATTCGGTTTCAAGGGTCAAAATTTATGACTTTGCCTTTTTGGTTCTTTTATTCTCGATTTTCAACACAAACCTTCAGAAGTAAGATATTTTTTAGCATGCCTTGGTGGTTCTTGGAACGATTAGTTCGACTGGTTATAACTTTTCTACCACTTTAACATGCACTATGCATTCGCAGCGTCTTTTGCACCTTCCATCCAACACAACTCAATTTGTTCAACTTTCAGAAGCTTTTCTGTCGTTGCTCAGAGAAACTGCTGCAAAATTTGCATCTCAAATCGTTTATTATGACACATTACAGCACACCCGAGGCGTCTGATACGGTCTTCCCAGCCTCTGTGATAGAAACTCATAAATCAAGTCGACAAAAATGCAAATAAATTTAATTAACATGTTGTCTGTGCCCCTGTGAAAAATCATATTAATCTCTCGACTAATTTGCTTAAGCGCTTTTAATGTTGATTTGAATTATTTATTGAGATCTCATACATAATTTATCCGCCTTTTCAATATTATTTCCAGCTGCTTTCAATCGGTAGCTGTCGATGTGGAATTATTATTACACTTGGGACGTGATAGAGACATAAAAAAAGTTATTGGAAGGCTGGAGACACGAAAAAACTTGTTTCAAACCATCGATTGTCAATTAAAAGCCACCTTTAAGTATCAACCAGCTCCGATCTTTTGCATAAATTTTCTTCGCCACTTTTTCTTCACCTCATTTCCTTTTCTCATCGATTATGTAAAGTTATGTTAAAAACCGAGTCTCAATTTTGCGTCGTCTAAACACTGCTGCTGATAGTGGGAAAGAACAAGGCATGACCAAACAAACTGTCGATTAATTGAAAATTATCGCCCTTGAGTGATAGAGTGTCTGAAGCGATCATTTATGGTAAGAACAACCTCGGACAACATTGATTGCCTTAAAGATTGCAATTATTTAATCAGCGAACATCAATTTGTTGGCGCATGTTTGTTTGTCTTACGCTTTCCCTTGAGACGCCGATGGCTGATCCTCGTGAGACGGTGTTTAATTGACTTCAAATCGAGATTTCCAAAGCGCTTATGACTTTCAACTGCCAATAGTGGAATATCACTTCGACGCAATCAAGAATTCACATTTAATTGAGCGAAAACTCGGTAATTTCTCCTCGACCGATTTTCCACCTTGAGTTTTACCGGCGTTTTCTTCGTTTCACGGCAGCTCTGTTTCACTTTCTGTCTCACTTCTGATCGCGTGCCGCTGAAATTAGCTTAAAAATTGATTTGCGAACAGTGGCAAAAAGAAGGAAAACAAGGTGCAGAAGTGTGTACAGTTTGTGTTTGTTTTAAGAAGCATGATACCATGCGCGGTGAAGGAAAAGGTGAGTACAGAAAAACGGCACTTATGGTTAAACGAAGGGAAAAAGGAGAAATAGCGTGTCATGGCGGTCGCATAAATATTCATGAGAAAGGTTTTGAGAATCGCTTTCTGCGGGGTCGACTTCTCGGAAGTGGAGACGACGGAAAACTTGACGACATTTTTGTGTCAGGAATGGAACGATTCTGGGAAATCGTTTGTTAGCTTTGTGAGTTCGACGAAGTTTACAAGCTTTGCCATGCGATGTTCGAAGATAAATAAATTTAAAATTATTTCAGGTGACTGATAACTGACTCAAAAGAATAAAGTTATTGCAAAGTTTTCTCGGTAAAGTTGGAAAGAAGGTTTTCGATAGATTCTCAGAAGGAAACCATTAAAATCACACGATTCTTCGTTTTCGCTGCCAGGATGCCTTGCTTCCAAAAAGCGATGTCAAAACATGCTGTCATTAAACAAAATGCTTTAAAGGCCGAAGCTTCTGAAATATTCTGGAAAGATCTGGAAACAAAAGAAGCTTTAGCTAAAGTTTAAAGCTTCATTTGTGAGGTTATGTTAACTGTAATTCAAAGTTTTCGTAGACTTTTCTAATAAAAAAAAAATTATTAATTTTTATTTAATTATTGTTGTACATAGTCTGATTGGTACAGTTTTTAATTTGAAATGTTGACCGCTGTTCTAGTCTGATGCGACTTTTTCCTCGATACTGTGCTGCGAAGGCTTGGTAATTTTTATTTTGTAATTTTTGATGGTTTTGTTCGCTGTACTTGTATGCCGTATGAATTTTTGTGTTTCGCAAGAAAGTTCTAAACTTGCATGAAGGTTGATGGTGTCTTTTTGCTAAACTAGCTAGGTTGCAACTGGTCCACTTTCAACTTGGAAAGTGTGACAACCTGAAATGATTTTTGTTTCAACTAACTAGGAGTTGAACCGTCGTAAGCAGCCGAAGTATCTAAACCTCACCGGTCGTCTAAAAGACAACATTAGCTGCTTATCTAAATGAATACAACTGTACACAGTTTACTTTATTTTCATGACTTTACACACATGATTTAATTTATTAAACAGCTTAAAAAAGTTATGAATAACTCTTTGAATATAAGATTTTTTTCAATTTTCCAACACTACAAATTTTTGATTTTTGAGCACTTCTAATGGTTGCACACTTCAAATTACCAAGCATTTGCAAATTGGAATGTCCAACTTAATTCCAAATTTATATTTCATAGTACTTTAAAGCTCATCCAATTTGTCCCACATGCAAAACTTTTCTCAGGTTACGGACGCCGGTGGCCGTTCTCGGATGGCTGGAAGCTGTGGATTAAGTTGACGGTTAAGTTGACGGTTTGGGCGAACGTGGCGGCGATATCCGAAGTTTTGAAGGATGTTGAGGCTGGCACTGATATCGCGATTGAAAGTGGTAGCGCAGCTGGGACAGTAAGCGAAACGACGTGGAGACTTGGAGATGGCGAACTGATGATGACTACGACAACAGTCCTGAGACGTACGCCACTCATTCACGCTCGTGAAGATGACGCGAGGGTGACGTTTGATTGCCGCCTGCAACGCCAAATGAGGTTCTTGGACATAGCTGTAGGTGGAAAGACGAAGTTGGTTTGAAATGTCAAATTTTTAAGTGTCGGGATTATTTCTCCAACCACGCAGTCAAGAGTTTTCGTTGTCCGCTGTTACTTATTAAGGCTTGTCTTCTTGGAAATCGTGACGCATCAGAAGCACTGTCGGATTGTGGAAAATTCCTGTCCGCTTGAACGTGTCTTCGTTTTCAGCTGTGGCTGCTTTTCGTTGACGCAAATGGTCTTCGACGGCACCAGTTATTTTTCTTAACTTCTGGACTCGAATTTTTTTGCCGGTGGCATGATGTAAAGATCTCGAGCTATTCAGGTGGTTTGTGAATAATTTCTTGTTAGCCTCGTCACAACAAACAGAAGCAATGAACTTACGGACGCCAGGGTCGAAATCAATTCATAAACGTCGTTCATAGTGGCTGCTTTGTGCTTCTTCTCGTCGATTTTGAGTCGGCGAATGGATACTGCAACGCCGACAGTTTTGATGGAGAATTTAAACCCATCAGAATGAACACCGTTTTCTTGAACCTTTGAGAACTTATTAACTTTGAAGACGTCGCCAAAGATCTTTTTCTGATCTTAAACACCGACAACCATGCGTGGAAGTGGCGGGAGTTTTTAACTCTTCGGTCTCTTCTTGTTGTCTTCCGAACGCATCTTACCGAGGTTCTTAATATGCTGGTTCCTGAGTTGAACCATAGCCACCGTGTCATAGTACGTGGTGATGCTTCCTCGTGCCGGTGTGCAACGACGGGGAAGGTTCTTAGGCCCTTCGGGATCTGAAGTTCAGCCACTCGCAGCACCATTTGGTGACGATGCAGTTCTTCTTGTATGTTGAGCAGGGACGGAATGGTTTGCAGTGGTTTGCTCTTCCAGAACTTCGAGAAACTGATGACTTTCCCTCCGTCTCTCAGCTGAAATCGTGGGTCATGGTTTCGGTCGTAAATTAAGTCGGTAATGTGAACTTTGGCGGCCTTCCTGTCCATGGGTTTCTCATTCAGAAACTCTTAATATAGGACGAGACTGCCCTTCAAGTTCTTTTCGCTGAAGTTAGCCTCGACGTCTTTTTCGTATGACGTTCTTGTGTAGGTCTGATCGATTTTTCAAGGACGGAAGTTCAATGTATGGTGTCGTCGGTCTCGCTGAGCTTCTTGAAATGACAACAGAACTTCACAATTCCGTCACTTTTGCCGATTTACTTGAAGATGTTCACGTCGTCACGTTTTTTCTTGATCTGCAGTCTGAACAAGGCCGAAAAGGCAACCAGCCGTCGCAGCAATGCATCGACGTCTCATTCAAACAACGGCAGGAATTTGCGTCGGAACTCGCCGTTGTGCTTAAAGGAGGCAATGCACTGCTTAGTGGTAATGGCTTTGTATTACAAACCCTAAACTTTATGGATATCTTCCCGCATCACTAGATCCTTCACCTTTCCCTTCTTCTTCTCTTTGCCATCTTTTTTGAAAGATACCTTAGCTACACTCTCCTTTTCTGGCACCTTGTCGGGTTTTTCTTTAAAGGCTTCTTGACGATGGCGAGTTCTAAAAAAACAGCAATGTTCTATGAGAAAACAGCAACTACTTGTCAAAAGAAGGAATAAAATATGAAAATACTATTCCACACTGTAGGCATCAAAATGACATTGCTGAGAGAAAAAATCGTGTTCTGAACAACGCCGTTCTCACACTTTTAATCAGTGCTAAACTTCCTGAATTTCTGTGGGCAGAAGCAATGAGCAACGTTAATATTATATATATTTAATCCTGTAATCAACCAGTAATTGGTAAAAGGATGACGCGGAACAAGTTATCTCAGCTGTTGAGCAAGGTTGATAAGCTTGATTTCCTTCCGATAGCGTTGTTGGTATAAAAAGTACAAAGTGGGTGTCAACGATGAAAAGGCTTTTTCGATTGATTCTCTCTTCTTTTTGATTTTTATTCGTGTTGAGATCTTGGTGGACCAATGGGGATGAATCCAGTCATCGAAGTAGCCAAAAAACACCATTGACACCTTCTGATCAAGATTTTGTCGCTTTCCTGTGTCTTACACCTCCACGCTTAACCACGTTGTCTACACGCAAAGCCGAATAATTCATAAAGACAACTCAAACTCGCCTATTGAACGATTCATGAGAAGAAAAACGACAGCAACGTTCATGGAGTTTGCAAAAGACGTTTATCTTACAACGCCGAAACTCATTAGAGGAAAGTTTGGTAAAAGTCCAGTTGTGGGGGGGTGTCACCTTTTTAGTGGTAAAATTTGCCACTTTAAAAGTGGTCCACTAATCCATTTAAACCATTTAAAAAGTGGTAGCCAATGTTCACTCAATGTTTCAAAGCAAAAATCTGAACTCACTTTTTATGTGGCATTTACGACTTTAAAAGTGGTATCTACCACTTAAAAAGTGATAACTTATTAAAAGAAAACAGGTAAAGTTATAGCCCGTGGGACTACTTTTTCAAGAAATTCCTAGAAATTGGATTTTTTCATTTCTAGAAATTTACTAGAAATGACTTGAAATTTCTTGAAATTTCTAACAATTGTCAATTTTACGTACAAAAAAAGGTTTCTAGAAATTGTTAGAAATTTCTAAAAATTTGTAACAATCAGAATTTAATTTTTTTTCTAAACAACAGAAAAACGAAAAATTGTTAGAAATTGCTAGAAATTTCTAGAAATGATGGCATATTTCCACAAATGTCTAGAAATTTCTAGAAATTCATGGATTTCTTGATGTGTTTCTGTTATTTGTAGAAATTTAAGATTTAAATGAAAACGATGACATTTTTAAAACTAAGCGTATTTATTTCATGCGTCGATTTATCATGTTTGGGCTAAATTAATCGTAAGACTCAGAATCTGCTTCGTCGTGATCATCGGAGTCAGGATAAAACGGGTCTTCATATTCTGGCAACGGGAAATAAGTTTTTCCAAGCACTTTGAGCAGAGCACGAAATGGTTGAACTCCTTCGATTTCAGCGTCTTTTAAAAGCATGCTTTTAAAAATGTAGGCGCCATTCGAAGCATTTTTGATTCCTGTTTTGTCCAATTTCTGTTAATAAACGAACGAGCAAATTTTCAGATATAGATATCAGATGAAAAAGATTAAACTAAACGCTGGAAGGGTTATAATAACCTGTAAAACCAATTATATCCACATCTCGCGGTCAATCATAGCGATTATTTTGTCCATCCAGCCACTGGTGTTCACACTAATAACATTGAATCAACATGGAAATCTATCAAAAATGATAGTTTAATCTTGTTCATCTGATATCTATATCTGAAAATTTGCTCTTTCGTTTATTAACAGAAATTGGACAAAACAGGAATCAAAAATTCTTCGATTGGCGCTTACATTTTTAAAAGCATGCTTTTAAAAGACGCCGAAATCGAAGGAGTTTCAACCACAAAGTAGTCCCATAAAATTTTACCGAAAAAGAGAACACATTCTCTCTGTCAATTTGACACAAATCTCTGTTGCAAACTAGACAACTTAGAAAGAAGATGACTTCCGTGCGCAATATTCTCGATTTGTCTCGCGACAAGCGCCAATTCGCGATTAAAGTGCTGGAATGGTTGGGACAAGCTGCTAATTTCAAGTGCCCTAAACCTAACGCCACAGGTG
>JPYR01000790.1:15607-31664 GCA_000775305.1 Belgica antarctica | reverse complement strand
ACGGGTGTCGTGGTTCAGAATCTCAGTGCGTATTTATTGGTAAATGATCCTATTCACATAAATTTAGTGACTGCCACGTCTAATAATTATTTTAAACGACCTGGAACGGAAGGCACAGCCCTTGAGTGAACGTAAATCATGATAATCTACACGAACGAAGGCAATCCGCTGGGATTAAAGTTGCTGCTGGTCGCTAAGTTTGCGAAAAAAGAAGTGCAAATTAAAATTGTGACTTTGAATGGTGAGAGTTCGATGGATTGCTAATTGAAATGTCAATCAGATTCAATTTGTTGCTGGCGTATCGTTGTCCTGATTGTCTGAGCTGGCAGTTTTCATTGAAAAATATTCGATTTATCGATTTCCGAGTTTTAAAGGTTACATTTGCGTTCTTCTCGTCTAGATCCAGCTTTGAAGGAACCAAAGCATCTGCCATGTCTCGAGTTAGACAGTGGAGCTCAGTTCTTCATGACCGATGCCGCCTGCAAGTATTTGATGAACGGGCTCGAGGAGGACTCAAACATTCGCAGTCAGGTATGGATTTTTATTCAACCACCGGCATGGATTTTAAAAAAAAAATCAATTCAATTGTAGTGGATGGAGTGGTCGACTACACGATTAGCTCCGGCTCTTGCTCAAAACATGACGATCGGTAACCGAACGGATCCCAACGCAAAGGTCGCGCTCAACTCATTGGTGAAACTGCTCGACGACACCTTGAAGACATCGACTTACCTCACCGGGGATAAAATTACATCAGCTGACATTGCCGTGTGGTGTTTGTTGACGCCCGATGAAACTTTGAAGGGCTCGCATGACATCGATAATGTGCTGAGATGGTACCGCGACATCACAGCTCTGCCAGTTGTTAAGGAAGCACTCGCTGTTTTGCCGCTCAAAAATCTCCACTTTGCATCACTTCAACAAGCCAATCGGTTTGGAGGCTTGCATCACGTCGAGCTTGTTCCTCACATCGCTGGAATTGAGTCTCAAGTGCTAGCTGAAACCACTACCACCATCGCTGACACTGTCCAACCCTCCGAACTTGACTTGGCAAGAGACAGTTTTGTCTTCGAAGCGCCACCAAAGCGAGATGACCCGAAAATCATCTTACCGAAGCCCAACGAACGAAATATTCTCATCACGTCCGCCCTTCCCTATGTCAACAACGTTCCGCATTTGGGAAACATCATCGGATGTGTCTTGTCAGCCGACATCTTCGCGAGATACTCTCGCATGTGCGGCTACAACACGCTTTACGTGTCTGGAACTGATGAGTACGGCACCGCCACTGAAACCAAGGCCATCGCTGAGAACATGACACCGAAGCAGATCTGCGATAAATATTTCGAGATCCATAACGGCATTTACCGCTGGTTCGGCATCGGATTTGACTACTTTGGACGCACAACGACGCCAGAGCAGACGGAGATTGTACAAGAAATGTTCTTGGACCTTCACAAGCAAGGTTTCATCGAGTCGCAAGCAGTCGAGCAGCTTTTGTGCCAGAAGTGTGATCGCTTCTTGGCTGATCGATTCGTCGAAGGAACCTGTCCGCATCCTGGTTGTGGCTACGAAGACGCTCGTGGTGATCAATGCGACGGTTGTGGAAAGTTGGTGAACGCAATCGAGTTGGTTCGACCCAGATGCAAGGTTTGCAACAGTTCACCAGTCGTTCGGCAATCGAATCAGCTGTTCATTGACCTGCCCAAGATCGAACCAAAGCTCCGCGACTGGATCGACACCGTCGACATGATGTGGACCAACAACGCTCGTGTCATCACCAAGTCGTGGCTGAAGGAAGGCTTGAAGTCAAGATGCATCACAAGAGATCTTAAATGGGGCATTCCAGTGCCACTCGAAGGATTCGAGTCGAAGGTGTTCTACGTGTGGTTTGACGCTCCAATCGGCTACATGTCGATAACCAGTCGTTACACGAAGGAATGGCGTCAGTGGTGGCAGCCCAAACCCGAGTCTAATGTCGAGCTGTTCCAGTTCATGGCAAAGGACAACGTGCCGTTCCATTCCGTCATGTTCCCATCGACGCTGCTTGGTGTTAACAAAGGCCACACGCTCGTTTCTCGAATCATGGCCACCGAGTACCTTAATTACGAAGACGGCAAGTTCAGCAAGAGCCGTGGAGTCGGAGTTTTCGGTAATGACGCACAAGAGACCGGAATCGAAGCCGACGTTTGGAGATTCTACCTCGCCGCTGCCCGCCCCGAAGGGCAAGACTCGAGCTTCAGCTGGAACGACCTGGCTGCCCGCAACAATTCTGAGCTTTTGAACAATCTTGGAAACTTTGTCAACCGAGCTTTGGTGTTCTGCGAAAAGAACTTTAACTCCAGCATTGGTGTCATTACGCTCAATGCTGAAGACTTGATTCTCTTGGCTCTGATCAACCGTGAAATCAAGGGATACGTCTTGTCCATGGAGAAGACCAGATTCCGCGACGCAATCCGCCACATGCTGGCAGTTTCACGCCAAGGAAACCTCTACATGCAGACAGAGCAGCCGTGGGTGCTGCTCAAAGGCACCGACGAACAAAAATTACGCGCTGGCAGTGTCATCAGCTTGAGCTGTAACATTGCGGGCTTGTTGGCGACACTTTTGTTCCCATTCATGCCCAGCACGTCCAGAAAGTTGTACTCGCAGTTGAACGTTGCTAATGGTGACATCAACGCAAGGTGAGATATTGATATTGATATTGATTGTGAACAAACATTTTAATTAATCGATTGCATTCTATTTTAGCAAACCACAAATGTCGCTTCTCCTTCCTGCTGGTCATAAGATTGGAAAGCCAGTTCCATTGTTCACAAAGATCGAACAGACAACCATCGACGAGCTGAAAAAGAAATACGGAGGTGTTCAGCAAGAAAAAGATGCAACAGCTAAATCCAAGCCCGAGAAATCAAAGCTGTTTAACAGCATCGAAGAAGCTGAGAAGGCAGTTGCTGACCAGGGCAACAAAGTGCGCGACCTGAAGGCGAGCGGCGTCGAGAAATCCGCTTGGCAACCGGAAGTCACAATTCTGCAAGAACTCAAGAAGCAATTGGTGAATCTACAAGCCCAGAAAGCCGGTGGCAGTGCGAGCAAGGATGCGCCCAAGGCAGAGGCTCCAAATGCAGCTGCTTCCGAAACTGACATCAAGAAGGTCGAAGATGAAGTCGCCAAGCAGGTAAAAACATTGTCGAGTGGCAGTTTGAACGTATTTTGATATTAAATTTATTTTAAGGGCGAGAAAGTTCGAGCTTTGAAAGGAAGTGGAGCTGAGAAAAGCAAATGGGAACCTGAAGTCAACATCCTGAAAACTCTGAAGGATAAACTAGCCGCTTTAACTGGAAAACCAGCCGAACAACCCGGCAAGAAGAAGAAGAAATAAGCAATGAATTGATTTTCAATTGTCTTTAAAGCTTAAATTGACGAAAATAAAATGCGAATCGATTGAGAAACTTAATTAAAAGCTTTGGGTTTTCATTGGATTTAATTTTAACATAATTTGCCGCTTGAAACCGATTTTTCAGTTTTCGGTTTCGAGAATTTGAAGACCCTAAAAATTGTAAACATTGCAAATCGTAGCAAAAAATTAAGTTCAGTTAAAATTCGTGGTTTATTATAGCTGTTTTGAGATCCAAAGCCAAAGACTGGTTGGCTAGCATTGCTATTGTCGTCGACAGCTCAAAGTTAACTCGAATAACTCGCCAACTGACATTAAACCCAAGAAACTCTAAAAATGGGTGAACGTAAAGGACAAAACCACTATTACCCTCCAGATTTCTTCAGCAATCCAAAGATCCAGGCTAAAGGCTTGAATGCCTACCATGGACACCATGCACTGCGGGAACGAGGCAAGAAGTGGGAGACAGAAAAGATTCTCACAATACGATTTGGTAAGGAAACCTAAATTTACTCAGTTGGATCTAGATGAACCAATGACTTAACTGCAATGTCACATTGATAAAACCAAAGACTTAACTAATTACTTTAACGTCGTCATCTTTAAAGAGATGCCATACAACATCTGGTGTGAGACTTGCAAGAACCACATCGGGATGGGCGTTCGATACAACGCTGAGAAGAAGAAAATCGGGAACTACTACTCAACGCCTGTCTACCAATTCCGGATGAAGTGCCACCTCTGTGACGGCTATTTCGACATCAAGGTGAGAAATTATTACCAATGAAGAGAATCTCTTAAACTATTTCCAAACTTCTTTACTTTGACGTCTAGACTGATCCAGCGAACCTTGACTACGAAATTGTCAGCGGCGCCAGGCGACAAGAGAACCGATGGGACCCAACGCAGAACGAGCAGGTTGTGCCAGAGACGAAGGAAACCCAGCGGCGAATGTTTGACGATGCCATGTTCAAGCTCGAGCACGGTGCAAAGGACCAGAAAACAGCGGACGACTCGAAACCAGTGCTGTCGAAGCTTTATCAGCGCAATGACGACGTGTGGAAAGACAATTTTGAATCAAACCTGAAGTTGAGAGCTGAGTTCAGGAAGCAAAAGAAGGACCTGAAAGCAATTGAAGACGCTGACACGAAAGTCATGAGTCGTGCAAGTCTCACAGGAATCAAGTTGCTGCCGGAGACAGATGAAGATCGACAGATGGCGAGTTTGCTGAGACTCAGAGCCAGCAAGTCCATCGATGAGAAGTCTCGAGAACGAATGCTCGAGATCATGAACAAGCCCGCCCTCCCATCAGCGACAGTCACCAGCTTCGGGGGAACCCGTCGCGAGAAGCTGCTGGCGAACAAGCTTGAAGCAGGAACTTTAGGGATCGTCAAGCGACGTGCAATCATCGGCTGTGCAGGCGTGCCAGACACCAAAAAATCCAAATCCGAGAGTTCATCGACGTCGTCGTCGCTGGTGGCTGCCTACTCGTCTTCCTCGGAAGAGGAAACCAAAAGCTAGACAGCTCGATTGATTATTCAAACTTCATTTAAGTTCATTAAAAAAAGCGTTTTATGCGAATGAAAACAAACAATTTGTCCAAATTCTGACTCATTGCAGGGTTATTTTCACTTTCTCTTTCTCGAATGACGAATTCGTCTCGCGACTGCGTTACGAAATGCTTTTTCATAGCGATCTGTATCCTATTCGGCGAAGTTTGCATACAAATATTGCGCAAGAAAGCTCCGGCGCGGCGTTGCCAAACCAAACGACTTCAATGCGAGAACAGAGAATGAGAGAAAATGTTGACTTCTTGGCCACAAACACCACCGAAAGAAGAAATTGGAAGAAATTTCTGTTTCTCTTGCCGTCGCTTCATTTCGAGTTGTAAAATTATCGTGAACAGTCGCAACCGTTTGCATCCTCCGCGCGAGTATTTTGAGAAACGATCAATTAAAACGTGTCAATCGCCGTGTTTCCCGTGAAATGGGGCAGATCGATTCCGCGAAATCCGCTGCAAAGAATCATCCAGAGTGAAATAAAATCCGCCACGAAAGCCTCGAAAATCGAGATCAGGTGCCATAAGAAATCGAATTGATCCACAATTGGATTTAATTGTATCGAATCGGATCATCAATCAGCACGAGAATTATTCGTGAAAAGAAAATTGATTAAAAATCATCGAAGAAAGGTTCTTGTAAAGACGGGTTGAAGTGTGTAAGCGACGCGATCCGAAAAGAAAAGGGAAATAAATAGGTCAGCACAAAAGAAATTTCTTTTTTCTTTCTTTCTGCTCAACCGTCGTCGTCGTTGGTGCTTTTCGCTTCTTCCACTACGGCAAGTGGATATTATTTACGGCTTTTCATTCAATTCTGGCTCGGTTCCTAACATCATCGCCTGGATGAATGACGTGCAAGGGCTGAACACGAGAGATTAGAAAGTTTATGACGAGATTCTCGCGGTTCGAACAGTTCGAACGGCGCTGTTTGAGCGAGAAGTTAATTACACAATCTCATTAATGCCCAATTCATCTGAATATCTAAAGCACATTTCACGCCTCCTAAAATTCCACTCGGCTGGAGGGAATTATTGTCGAAAAGAATCTGGTTTGAGTTGATTAGTTTAATGACCCAATTCACCGTGCCAGTCCCAAGGAAATTATCGACGACGGGTTTTCGAAGACAAAAATAGGCGATGTGGAATAAAAACGGGATGGAATTCTCGTTTTACTGCCTTCTCACTTGACGTTACTTCTACGCCGCTTTTGAACAGCAAGAAATCTCTTGAGAAACCTGATCATCAAGTTGCGACACAGCGCAGAGAAGTGGAAGGAACTGCGAAAATTGCTTCACATCGCAGTGATAACAATTGAATTGGTCCCGTGAGAATTGCTGGGAAGTCCTTGGCTGGGGAAATTTCTCGCAGCCAAGGTTGATCAAGCGATGTATAGACAAATAGTATTGTGGTCGTTGCAAAAGCTTGTAAAAACCCGCAAAAGTCTGTTGACTAACGTGAAAGCGTGAGTTTTTGAAGAGAAATTTTTGTGATTGCGATGGTTAGAGCTTGTGACTTGGTGTGGGTTTGCAGAAAATCCTTATTTAGTACTTGAAAACGAAATATCCAGTGTGTTTGTAAGCACAAAATGTTGATAAAACTTCTTCTGATCTATACCTTAATACCTTAAAACTCGGACATTTCCCTTAAGATTCGGGCATTTTCGATTAAACTTGGCGGACTTTTGTTCTTGAAGTTTCTTGATCACTTCTTCACCTTCTTACCCAATTGTTTATTGCGCCTTAGGCTTGAGTTTATTTCCAAAAACCAAAATCACGCTCTATAATACAACAGAAGTGTTACATTCCCATCAAATCATCGTGACTATCACTCCCAGATGAATGTTCGCAATGACATCATCAAAGGCGAACCCAAAATCGCTTCTAAAACCCGGCACATCACGATTTGTTTCTGTTATTCCACCTTCATCGCCACTCTCTATGTCTAATTATGCGCACAGTTCATCCTTAAAACCAAATGTGGCCTCTTAAATTAACAACTCATCGGTCAGTTCGCTTTCGGCGAAATTTCTCCGATGACCTTCAAACGAGTTTCTCGAAAATAAAATTCGACAAAAAACTGGAAAGCAAATCCAGGTTAAAATAGGCATCATGCATCGAGAAGACAACGAACTCTTGGTTTTACAAGTTTTCACTTGTAACGAAACAACCAACGAAACAATCAGCAACTTGATAATCACCGTCATCGTGCGTTAGAAGCCGCGCGCGCTGAACACCGCCATGAAAGCCCCGAAACATCGCGCCATGTTCTGAATTTCCCGAAGCTACACAAAAACAAATCTTTGCCGTTTCTCTTTCGATTTCGCGTTTTTGCTAATTAAAAGCGTAGAAGAAGGCGCTGCCGATGAATCAGTGCATAGTAAAAAGAGCTAGAAATTATTGTTTTAAGTGAATAGTGGAAAAGTTTTAAATTTTAATTAGCAACAACCAAATTGAGTTGTTGTTTTCATCGAAGAGAAAAGCACCAATCGATTCGGTTTGATAACTTCTTAATTCGCTTTACTCCGACGACAACGCACCTCGACTCAACGATTTTCTCTGTTTTTCAGCCGCTAAATGGTTAACGGGCGCTGGATCGACCCGCGAAAAGAAATTATCACGTCTGACGATAACAACCCGCAACGGTGATCAAGCCTGAAAGTGTCGTCGCACGTCAAATATTGAGAATGAGCACGAACAGATACGTTTGGTGGTGTGAGAAACGTTAACAAAAATTTATCGAAAACTTGCAAAAGGCAAACAAAAAGTTGCGTAAATACGCGAGAAAGTAACTGAAATTGTGAAACACCGAAGAAGTACACTCAAAACAACCATGATTCAGCCACAGTGGATTACTTTCGTGGCAATTCCCATCGTCATGCTGCTAACAGGTAAGAACTGTCATGCAACTATGTTATTCGTAACACATTTAATTCCCGTCTCCGGGGCACAACCGGAATGCTTATTGAACGCTAACGTTAAATGATCGACTCAAAACTTAGAAATTCTTCAGTAATTTGCTGTTAACGGTATAAACAACAAAAAACTTCGCAAAAAGGCTTTTAGCTTAGAAACGGCCGAACAAGTCTAAGTGAATTTGAAGCCGTTTTAATGTTATTTGGAGAGATTAGAACCGATCGACCGCAAAAATCTTGAATTAGTTTATAAATTCTTGATTGAAATCTTCGGGAATTTTGTTTTGAAGATTTTTCATAATTCTAGAGATGAACTTTAAAAAAACTGGAAAAAAAAACTTTAAAGTCATTGCTGAACCACCCTTCAAAGCGGCTTCAAAATTATAAGGGAAATGAAACTGAAGATTCTTTCTGAGAATCATCATCAATCAGGAAATTCTCGGTTCAGAGATGAAACATCAATTTAAGCACCCAAGCAGGTACACATGTTGCCTGAATGCTGCAACAAAAGTTAATTAATATTTAATTTTGAGAAATTATTGCTTCGTCTTTTCAGTTTCTTTCCCTGCATCTGAATGAAGCAGCCAATTGTGGTTTTTTTCGTCATGGAATTCGTGTTCAAGTGGAACAGTCAAGTGATTCTTTGAAATTCTCGTTCAATCCTTTTTCCATTAAGGAATTATTTGGATTATTCAGAATGCGATGAGAATTCAATTTTTTAAGGCCGGAGATTGTAGAAACCAAGATTGACTAATTGCATCTCCGAAACGAGAAACCACATTAATTAAAATGTAATTCGTCACGCATTATGTGTGATCTCCAGGCACTCCCTGAGCCATCAATCAATTCTAAAAAGAAATTCATCATTGAAATATTCTTTTGGGGGAGATTCGTCAGAGATGTTTAAAGAATTTTTGATCAAAAACTTGTCAAAATTGCTTTCAATTTCAAAATTTTCATGACAATTCCAAAAAAAACCTTACATTTAAACAATCTTTAAGACAAAACTGACGACTACTCCCATCTAGGACCCATCAGACTTAGGTTCTGTGTCTGAGAGGAAATTAACATCCAACCAGTCATTAATTCAGATCAACAGAACTTCAAGTCAATTTACAAGCCACTCAAAACTTTTTAGATAGTCAGCAGTGACTTCAAGTGCTGCCGCTGCTAATTCAACGGAACTCGGTCTTGATTCATCAACGCCACCGCACCGTTATGAGACCTTCAGTGAAGCACATAATGTGCGAAACTGTTAGCAAATCATAGTCGTTCGAATATTATGCAATTTGTGCGTCATCGAGATCCTGGTTGGGATTTCGAAACACAAATTCCGCTTGAACAATCGCTTAATAAGCTAATTCATGTCACGTTTTCAAACATAACCATAAAGCTTCGCTCGGCTTAAGGTGCTGCGCTTAAATTTGTATGCTTAACTTGATTTCCAACAACAAAAGAAGAAAAAGGTTCGAACAATTATAATGAAATTTCTCTTTTTACTTCGTTTGTGTGTCTTGCCTTCCACTTAGCATTCACTTCTTCTGAGTCTAGATTGTGTTTGGCACATTTCGCAAGATCTTTACTCACTAATTGACCCGGCATCGCTGATATTTCGGCTCCCAGCCAGCGCATGTCTTGACTTACTTTTGATCTTGATTGATGCCCCAGACTTTACCTTCGTTTGCGGTGCCAGTGACTACTTTGTGCAAGAGTTTAAGGGAAATTGGAAATGAATAAAACTAAAATCTAAGAAGCTTTATTGTAGTTGAATATTTGTATTACACCAGTCTAACTTTGGGTTCTAATTTAGACTTCCAGTTTAAGTTACTTGAGATTCTAGTTTGTCTACTTTTGCTTGCAATCTTGTTTGTAGTAGTCTCTGGCCATACTTATCATTGCAATCTCGCCAGACAGCATTTTTAAAGAGTAATTGAAACCATGTAAGTTGAAATATTGGGGCAATTGTAAGAAACAATTCATCAAAATAGATGGTCCGTTAAAAGTTGGGTTAAGCTGTTAATGATTGATGGGAGAATTGAGATGTTTGCCGGTATTAAGCTAAGAATCGTTAAGTTTTAAAGATCTTGGACTCGATGGGATTTTAAGCTGCATCTATTTGTTACGGGTTAAGTACAAAATAAATTGCTTCGGCTTCGGGTGTTGCTGGCGAGTCCAAGAAGGTGCAGTGGAAATTGACAGGTTCAAATCTCGACGCAGAAATCTCCATGTCCCAGGTCCCATCAAGACATTCCATGCATTGTAAATTTATTCGTGTTTGGGCGGAGAAAAGCACCGTTACCTGTCAACTCATGCCATGCACATGACAAATTACTTTACGACAACAGATAATTTAACACCACACATCTTTTCTCGTTTTTAATTGTTTAATGGAACCCAACTCCCCCTGAATGGGCTAATATAATGAAGACTTGCCAGACAATAGCGACTATTGCGGTTGTTTCTGCTGACTGAAGATGAGTTGAGAATATTGAAATGTGATTTTCGCTTCACACATTCTGGATTTCAAAGCCAAAAGAAGAACGCCCAGTGAATTAGCATACCGAATAGGACAAGTCGGTGTCAAAGAACTTTGATGCGAGATAAAAAAATTCCACCGAATATGGCCGATGCTGTAATTAGAAAACCTTTTAGCGATTTCTATTGTAAAGTGGATTAATTGTGAGATTAAGAAGCGGCAGATGCGTAACGTGGGTGATGATACCAATCTTCGATGTTCACGGCGAAAGCCACTTGAAGTCTAATTTAATGCTTAAAAAGCCGGGGTTTCTGACCGCTGATTGACTAAAAAACCATTCGTGAACAAATTGAGGCAGTTTGAAGTCATTTTTACTTTTATTTCTGCACGAAGTAATTGAAATCGCACGTCAGTCTTGTTGAACAGCTCTTTAACAAGCTAATTTGTCTGGTTTTTAAAGACATTTCGAAAAACTTATTTTTGTTTATTTTATTTCTTTGAAACCCGTCATCAAATCTAATCCGTTTCAAAACGTGCATCGATTTCTCGCTTATTATATATATATATCGTAAACCCATCATTTTGCATTCTGACATTCTAACCTTCGTAACAACGAAAAGCAGTCAAAAGTCAGCATCCACTGCGCCGAATCACGAAAAGCTTCGACGGTGTAGGACAAAACAGGAAAAATCTCCCGAGTGAAACAATATTGCAAACTTTAATTCAGTGAACGTGTAATTGGCCAGAAAGTCTCAGAGATGAATACAAAAACGCAAAAATCATCAAGTTCGGGCAGTGGTTCGGTGTTCTTCGCCACACCTGAGTTGGCACCAACGAAAGCTAACAAAAGAAACATTTCCAAAAGCAAGCTGCGGGAATATCGCGATGCGTTCTCGCTTTTCGACAAGGACGAGAACGGCTATTTGACCAAGGAAGAACTCGGTCATGTCATGCACCAGCTTGGGCAGTGGGCACGAATGGAAGAACTGCAGGATATGCTGGCCGAAATCGACACTGACGGTGATGGCAACGTTTCGTTCGAAGAATTCGTCGAGATTCTGGTGAACATCACTGACTCCGATCAGGACTCTTCGGCGGCCCAAGAAGAACAAGAACTTCGTGATGCGTTCCGCGTCTTCGATAAACATAATCGCGGCTACATTACGGCTAGCGATTTACGAGCCGTTTTGCAATGCCTCGGCGAAGACTTGGACGAAGATGAAAGTAATTTGTTTTGTCTTCAATCAAAGCAACAGTTAATTGAACTCAAAATCTTGTTTTATAGTTGAAGACATGATTAAAGAGGTGGACGTGGATGGCGATGGCCGGATAGATTTCGATGAGTTTGTGTACGCGCTGGGCGAACCAGAAGATTCTGATGAAGAGAGTGAAAGCTACGCTTCTCCAGAGCCAACTCCGGTGTAAAATGTTCCATGTCGAATCGCTTCAAGTTTCTTTGGGGACGTTCATGAGTGACGTTGGTTGGTGGCAATTCAAACCTTCTTCATTGAAATATTTCGAAGTCTGGACGTGAAGAAGAATTTCAATTGCCGTAACTTGACCAAAACTCGATGTTTGACGTTACTGATGGACTTTTCCCCAAAAGAATATCGAAGTTGCTGTCCAATTTATCGCTAAAGTTAATAAATAGTTGAATTTTTTTGATGTCGTCCTTGCAGACCTTTTAAGATCTTTACATAAGTCGTTGTTCTTCTCACAGTTGAAAGAGAAATTCAGCCGTGAATGAACTGTGTTCAAGCTTCATCGATTTTCCTATAAAATTCTATTCAAAATTCGCCGGTTGATTGGACCACTTCCGTTGGCTGCTTTCTCCAGTTCACCGACGAGTGCAATTGAAAAGAAAATTTTAAACCTAATTAGATTTCAAGATTACGATAAGTTAAGCACTTGGCCATTGTTGTGACGACAAATCTGAAATGAAAAGCGAAACCAAATTATGGAACTGGTTGAAGCTTTTACTTTTTCCTAAACTCGCAGAACAATTGCCGGCATTGTGCATTCGGCGACGCTTCGTTAATTTTTCTTCATTGCTGTCTTTTGGCGCTGCGCTAGAAATTTTTCGATGTCATTTTTCATTTCTTTGCCTTCGTACACGGCGAATTAAAGATTCTCCGCATGTTTGCCTTTGATTTCGCAATCTGCTATTGTTGTTCAACACTAAACTGCACGCAAAACAGACAAAGGTTTCGTAATCCTGCGCAAACACTTGACAATTTCTTATTCAAACCTGTTCGCTTTGCATAAATGATGGAAAGCGAATCACCTTAATCACCTTAATCACAATGTACATTAATTAAATCACCCAATCCCAATTACTAACCGAGATTTAAATTGAAAAATAAAACTTTCCATTGAAATACGATTTTTCTTTAAGCTTGTTGTGAAGCCAAACTGAAGAAAATGGTAATCGACGTGTGCAATTTACTGGTTTCACTTTTATGGGGTCAGTTCGAAAAGAACGGTCAAAAGATGATACAAAAAATCTCCTATGTAGATGACTTAATTTCTATGGATTTGAATCAATTATGTGAATTTTGTTTGTTCAGGATTCGAACTCTAGTTTTTACGCTTATGAATTGTTTCAAATGCGTTCCAAAACTTCTTTTCACCCCTGCTTGAAATGCAAATGGCTAAAGGTGATAAAAGAAGTTCTCCATTGATGCATGACTTCAACCCGCTCGGATAGTTCATTAACACCGCATATCTTTTGAGGTGAACCAGTAAGTGCAGCACAAGAATTCTTTTGCGTAAGATCTGATTCAGTTCTGTTGCTTTCTGAAGCTTCCGCCAATAAATTTGCACTTGATTCTTCGAGAGACCGCAGAATCGTTAACGTGATGTTAAATTAGTTTTTTTTGCGACGAATTCTTTTCGCTTTCTCGCCGCCGTCTTACTTCACAGCCAAAAAGCGCAGCTGATAATTGATGATAAATTATGCGGAGTGAAAAAATTCTCAAGCACAAAAGGGATTGAAGCGAATTCCTTCAGTTCACCTGACACATATATTTAATGCCAGGCTGCTGCCGAGGCACAAAAGGGAAAGGCAAGAAAATCATTTTCGCGATAGCGTGTGACAAGACAACAATGGTGCATCGCAGCATGTTTTCTGGTGAAATTAGAACGAAATTGAATCGCGAGTGTTTAAAAAATGAAAGCAGCGAGACGCACGCGTAGCCCGCAATTTAATCAATTAGTTTCGGAGTGTGTAGAATGAAAATCGTGCTTTGGCCTACATTCCCTCTGTTGGCAGCAATTTTGCATAATCAGAATTCTTTTGTGTGCCTAATTGGATCAAACGATTCCATGTCAAAAAGAAAATTTCTCGATCTTCCAGTGCGCAGCAGCAAGTCGATCAGGTTAACTTAATAAAAGCGAATGAATGTACGGTAAATCAAGACATTAGGCATCCAATAAGCGATGTGAGACTCGTTCAAGCTGTTCCAAAGTGATTTTCGTTAAATTTATGCACCAGTTTTGCTTCAACTGTAACTTGAATTTTCTCCACGCCGTGTTTCACTCGCTTCTCGTGTGTAGCACACTAAACTCAGGTATTTTTTTTCGAATCGTAAATTGGAGATGACTTTTCAACTTCTTCGGGTTGCGTAAGTGCGGGGTTGTAGACTTAGGAGAATGCTTGATTGTTTGTACACAATTGTAGCCTAAAAGACACAATTGAATTACGATATCGTTGACTTGACTGATCGTTACCGCCTCGGAAACGACAATTGCGATAGAATTGTGCTTAGAACTCGTCGTGCCAGTTTCGTTTATGAGTTGGACGATGAAAAGAACGAGAATCGAAAAGAAGCTGGCTTCAAAAATGAATGCACAGTTAGCCACAACCGTTAACACAATCTGCGCCATGTGTGTAGTGTATTCGCCGAGCTTTGAAATCGTTTAGCATTTATTATCGTTAATGTGATCGGTGATCCTTTGCTAAACGCCTTGTTTTCTTCTCTTTGCAGTTGCGACGTGCCAGGAACATTATTCAATCTCACAAATATCACCAAAGTCACAGATCTACGATGCGGGTCATGAGAACATTCAGCCCTCGATGACATTTAACTTTGAAGAAATCGCAGCGGAAGACGAAGAAGTTCACGTGAGAGTGGAGCGATCAGCATCGCCGATCTTGAACGAAGGAAGCACCGCTGGGAATATCAACCACGTTGATTCAAACAACGTCGAGAATTCCGGTCGCTACTTTAGCTCGATTAACCCGACAAACACGTTTGACGACGCTGAGAAGATGCGCACCGGCAAGGACTTGATGGACGAAGAGTCTTTTTTAGGGGAGCGGGGTCGTCGAGCAAAATCCTCGAGGCCCCTAGAGTTGACACCGAGTTCTGTTACGCCGATGGAACCAGTTGCAACGAAGCAGCCGAGTAGCCCGCGACAGAACGCCAATCCTGACATTCAAGACATCATCACGGGCATTGTGAAGCTTTTGAACGGAAATGTCAACGTTCATGCGAACAACGGCGGCACGAGAAAACCTCCGAATAACCGAATCAACAACCGCGGCCCGCCGAGAATCTCCGAAGCGCAAGTTCCAGGCAATGAAATCCAAGAACCGACGAAGAACACGCAGCATCAGCAGTCACCGTATCCATTCGACCGACCTGAAGGTCCACTGCGGCCGTTCTTGACCGGCGTTCCACTTCCAGAACAAATCGTCCCATCCATGCAGCAGAACTACAACCGACCAGGGTTTATTTCACAAAACCGACCACCGTGGAAGCGTCCAAGGCCGCGACCACCTGTCAACGCCAATCGCCGACCGATTCCACCTTACAGACCGATCCCGTCACTCTCCGAGTACGCAAAGCCTGAAGAAGAACAGTTTTTGAACCAAAACTTGTCCGACAACGATAAGCCTGTGCATGAATCGGAAATCGAAGGCATGAATTACGATGACGGCCAAGAAGTCCAAGAAACTTCAGAAAACCCGCCCAGCAAGGATGAACTGAAGAAGAAAAAAATGGAAAAGAAACCGATAAGTCCCGATGCAATTGCAGCAACTCCGTCAGTGACGACGATCATTCAAACGACTTCGGAAGTCAACACGATTCAAAAACTCGACAGCGGGTCGACAGAATCAGTTGAAACCTCAGAGAAGCCTAACTTGAGTGTCCTCGAGTCTTCATTCATTGACTTCACGAGTTCAACACCGAAAATCGTTGAGACACCGACGCTGGTGAAGCATTCATCACAGGAAAGCTCAACTTCGATCACTTCATCGCAAATCATCACGTCTTCGATTCCAACACCTCCGCTTGGCAACCAGCAACAAACGCAGTTCCATCCACGACCTGGCATCGTTTTGGACGATCCTGAGTTCCAGCCAGGGCATAAACAGCCAAATCAACGACCAAGGCCACCACAAAACCCGCAGAAAGCTAATCTGCCGCCTGGCTACGGTGAAATCTTCGACATCACGTTGTCAGCTATTCAAGGACCTAACGGCAACACTGGTTCACTCCAGACACTCAACATCAAGCCTTACGGAACCTACGAAGGCAGTGACATCATTCTGTCACCGTCTGGCGACCAAGCCTTCGTGTCAATCGACGGCAAACGATCGTACATCAACCTTTTTGGTGACTCCACGGACTCTCCAATAGTCAGCAGCTCCCAAGTCGACCTTCGACCTCAGATCAAGCCAACGAACGTTCTCCCCGCCGGAATCACTGGA
>JPYR01000790.1:0-15569 GCA_000775305.1 Belgica antarctica | reverse complement strand
GACCGGCACACAGACCGCGATTGCCGGCACAACAACCGCCAGTCAGAATCGACACATGCATCGTTGGAGACGACTCGACTTGCGATCAGACGCAGCACGAGAGATGCAAGACGGAAATTGGCGTGTCAAGTTGTCACTGTCGACCGGGTAAGATTGCATAAAAGTTCAACGCGCAGTCAACCGAATTCTCATACAAACTTTGATTCTCAGGTTACGCTCGGCGAAAGCACCGTGAACCGTGCCGACGAGTTGTCTCGCTGGTGGTTTCACTCAGAGTCGACAAGATCTACGACCGCCGCGTCGCTTGGGACCGCAAGCTATCCGATTACTCGTCCGAACCTTATCAGCAGCTGAGCTACGAAGCAATCCGAGCTGTAAGACGATCCAAGGTGTGACTGAACAGCGAAATAATTTATTCTGCTTTCCCACAGATTGATTCCGCGATGAGCATGACACCGTTCTCAGACGAGTTTATGGAGGCCAAAGTGAACAATATCTACCAGGGCGATCCCGCGCAGGGTCTCGCCGGTGTTTTCGTTAATCTCACGCTGATGATCGAAGAAAACGGTGAAACCATTCGACCCGTTTTGAAGGCCGACATTCAGCGACATCTTCTCGGCGTCATTCATCGAAGGAACAACAACATCGGTAACTCGGCGCTGTACGTTGAAAGCCCGCCCGGCTCGGTGTCTGGAGTTCAAGATTTGGACGAATGCATGTCACCGGATCTTCACGACTGCAACGTCGAAGCGTCGTGCACGAATGTCTGGGGTGGATTCCGATGCGAATGCGATTCTGGTTTTAGAGATCCGCATTCCGACCAGCCGCACAGAGCCGGTCGCGAGTGTCTCACGTGTTCCGACACGTTCTGCAACAATCGCGGGTCTTGCAGCTTCGATAACGGCGGCAATCAAGTGTGCACATGTCTCGGAAGCTATTATGGATCCACCTGCGAAGTCGATGGCGAAGTTCTGGCCGTCGCAGTCGGTGCTTCAGTTGCAGCCATCATAATAATTGTTTTGACTCTGATTTGCCTCGTCATGTGGAGGTGAGTGAAAGTTTCTGCTTGTTTCTGTTCCATAAATTAAAGCGACGATTTTCCAGTCGGCGCTGGCAACGTGAACACAAAAATGCAATGGTTGGAAGTCCCGTCTTCGGCTATCTCGGTGGAGGTCAAGTTAAAACGCCCGCCATGGGGAATGCTCCGTATCAAGTCACGCTTGAAGACAGAATGCGGTGGGCGCAGATCGCTGACGTGATGGCTCAGACCAATCATTACGGTGTCGAGCCGGTCGCGGCTACTCGACCGTCATCGGCCATCTTCCAAGGCTATCCGAACCTGCACACCATGAGTGGAATGTCGACTCTCGGGGCGATGTCGATGCACACCGGCATGGCAATGCACACGAACGGAACTTTGCCGCCAGTTCCAATGCCAAGGTTGGTTGAGTGAATTTCTCCAAGCTTTGAACTGCTTTTAACTTTTTCTAGAAATTACAGGCTGGGCTTGAACAGAACGAGCGGCATGCGAACGCTGGAAAACTCGAGCTCGAGCGAAGAAGAAGACCGAACTGACTTGCTTGGCAGAAACTTCCAAGTTCCCCGCCCGAAAAGCAGAAGCAACGCATCCGTGACAAGTGGAATCTACTACGACGTCGATTATTTGCCATCGGGCGAACAGCATCTGTACGGGACGACGAACAACCCCAACGGAAGCCAAATTCCGATGAGTACTTACACTCCCGGGCGGACACCGTCAACGACATACTACAAATAATAATTCATCCGAAAACGACTTTGTGTAAATAAGTTAATCACGAAATGTACTTTAATACTCAAGCGACTTCATCGGGGCGGAAGTAATCTTGTTGCTTCAAACGCCCTTGAACTTCATCTCTGGATTCACCATTTCAGATCGTTCACGCAATAATTTGAAAAGATTTTAATTGTGAATTCACAGACTAAAATACTTGATGCGAGTAGCTTTTAGTCTTAAGATTTCCCAAACTGAACTTTCTCAAAAGACTTTTCTTTACTATTAAAAACTTTTAGAAGGAATTTCAAGGAATACAGTCAACAGACATTGAAGGTAAAGCTTTTCAAAGCTTTGAAAGCTTCATTTAAGGTTATTTTTCGAGGGATTCTTGTAGAACGAAATTGAAGTTTTATTGAAAATTAAAGTCATCAACTGTTAAAGCATAAAGAAACAAAATTTATTGCAGACTGAACAAAACCTTTTCACAACATCAAAAAGATCCTTGAAGCTTAAATGCTAAAATCACAAAAGCTCTGAAAACTAAGCTTTGCAATTCCGAAGCTTTCACCCACAAACAAGACTTTTTCCTGAAACTAAAACTATCGAGTTAATTAAATTAAGGGACTGATGATAAGTTAAGACATTTGTATTTATTGTTTTTGTTAACATAAACGTGAGTTTTTTTTCTTGAACATGATCCACACTTTTGTGCCGCCAATAAGACAATGAAAATTCAAAAAATGTGAGAATAAAGGAGCGAAAATTAAAAATAATACGTTTAAAGTTTTCCTTCTGGTCTTTTCTTGGAGACTTCGCTCTTGTAGTGAAGCGCTTCTTCGTAGGCTTTGCGAACAGCCTTCTTGTCAGTTGGTTTGCGAGATTCAACGAGCTTTGATTCGTCAATTGTTTTGTTCACGCCGAGAATCTCGAGTTTTGTCGAAGGCAGCCACTGCCAAGTTCGCTTCGTGTCAAAGAACAAAACCAGGAACTCGTTCTTGACTGGAGTCTTGCGCATGTCGAGGACGTGTTGAGGTGGACAAGGCAGCGGCACTGAGTTGTGTACGAAGCCTTTCGGGATGTTAGGATCGATGATAAGTGCCGGGTACCACGGATAACCGCGACATTTCGCCCAAACCAGCTGTAACGATGACAAACCCGATGTTCCAATCGGTTTTTCGACGTCTTCGCTGTCGTCACTTTGCCTCGACTCAGATCTCTTGTCCGCATCCTTCTTGTCACTGCCCGTCGTCATTTGCGAATCTTCATCGCGGCCGACTTGATAACTTCCAGAATCGCTGTTGTTGCCGCTGACAATCTCCGAGTCACTGACATCGCCACTCGAACCGTACTCTGAGTTTGTGTACGAGCCACTGAAGTCATCGCAGCTTGTGCACGAGTCGCTGAAGTCCGAGGCGTCTGAGTTTTCTGAGTTCGAACCTTGACCGCGATAGACACGAAAGCTGTCCGGGATTTTTTGATCAAAGCTGGGAGTATCGAGAGTGATGTTTGTGTTCGGGAGAACCGTTGGAGTTCTAAAATTGTAAATTTAAGCTTGAAAAATGTCGGAAAATTGAAGCTAACGGAAAACTTACAGCAAAAGCGACTTTTTGGGATCGCTTCCGGTGGCTTCACTTGTACTTTTCCGTCCTGGCTTTCTTCCGCGCTTTTTCTTCTCTTCGACTTTCTTCTCAACAACTTGTTCATCGCCAAGTGCGTTTAACACCGAATCGTCTTTCAACTGCAGCTCTGGTCGCTTCAAAACGTTTTGCTGCTTTCTGGTGAAGAGAACGGCGGTTCTGAAATAGGCAAATCGTTAAAACTTATTTTTCATTTCATTTTCAACTAAATTTTACCTTCGATTAACACCAGGATTCGACGGCGACGTTGTACTCAGCGATGAAGCTTTCAACGGACTCGATGTTGGAGTCTTCAATTCTGACTTACTCAGAAGGTTCGACGCCCCAGACAGACTCGACTTTGTTTCTTCTTCAGATTCGTCAGAAAGTTGCGTGTTCTTCAGCTTCGCGATCTCGCTTTCGATTGTCTTGACTCGCTTGATCTTTGCGAAGTGACGTTTGATGCTGCTGGCTTTCGGTAGCAATGCTTCGAGCTTCTTCAAAGTCGACGCCGACTCCGGTGTTTCTAGAATCTCGTTCAGCTCGATGTCGACCAGTTTGATGAGATCTGAGTCGGTGATCGGCGCTTCAATCATTCCAGATTTTTCCAACTCGCGGCGGACTTGTTTGATGATCATCGCGCCTTGTTCGCGCATCTTGAGTCCAACTTTGTAGAAAATTGTCTCTTTATCGTTGTACAACAGGCAGTTGCTGATCATGAGCGTGAAATCAGCCTCGACAGCGTCGATGGAGTCGTAAAGTCCCGCCTTCAGCTTCTCGCGCATCGTTCCCAGGTCGATTGGATTCTTGATAACAGCCGCGTAGTCTGGAACTTCGTTCACATCAACCGGTTCTAAGAAAATCTCCATCGAGTCTTTGGCCACCAGCTGATCTAGAATCTTGTACATCGCCGATCCGAGTGGATTGATGTCAGACAAAACGCATTCTTCGGTGGTTTTGATCAGCAGCAACTTGAGTTTCTCGCGTTTTCTCACAAGTTCACACAGCAATCGGGCTCGTTCGAGGTCTTGTCGCAGGTGCTGCCAATACTTCAGCTGCTTGTGCAATTCACGCACGTCCGGAGAACCTTCAAGTCCGTTTCTGGAGCTGACGCCGGCTTGAGCTGTCTGAAGACGACGAAGGAGCGGAACACCGTTGCGGTACTGACGTTTGAGAGTCCAGTAAGCAACCAACTTTTGAATGAACTGTGATTTCTTCTGCATCGAGATGAGGTTCGAGATTTCTTGGACTCGGTCGGATGGAATTGTCGGGATGAGAATGATCGGAGCACTGGATCGCTTCTTAGCGAGCAGCTTTCTCGCCATTTTCATCTTGTTGCGGCACTCTTCGCGCGCTTTTTCATTTTCAATCGGCGACTTCTCGAGTCCGAAGTTGGATGGCGTGTGTTGGTCACAGAATGCCATCTTCTGAACCATCATCGGATGGTTCGGGTCATTAGACTTGACGGTGTCCATTCGCATGCATAAGCCCGCATACTGAGCGCAAGTGACGTGGAATGCTGAGTAGCAGTAGTTTTTGTTGCATTGAATGCAAGCACCGGCCTTCTGTTTGCAGATGTAACAGACTAAGCGCCATCGAGCTGGTGGAATGCAGTCAATCGAGTCGATGGGCTCAAGAAAGACGGTGTTAGCGAAACGCACCTCTGGAATCCACAAAGCGCAAACGACGTGCGCCCATTCGCCGGTGTCAGTTTGCTTGAACGCGCCACCAGAATTTGGACAGAGCTTGCACTCAACTGGCTTGCTGGGCGACTGCAGGCATCGACGGCACAACCATTGTCCTTCGGGAATGTATGGTACGCCGTAACAATCTTGATGCACTGCCAAGTTGCACATGTCGCAGAACAATATGACGTTGGTGTTCTGACACTCGCCGTCCATGCAGATGCAGCAAATTGCGTCTTCATCGACGATCGACACTGCTTGTCCGTTCGACGCCGCTTGGAAGTACGATTCTTTCTCAAGTCGGTCGATGAGCAGCTCTAAAGTGTCGATGCTGATCGGGTTGAGGCTGACTTCCTGGCGTTTCTCGTTGATAATATCAAGCCAAGTCGTGTCCTCCTCGTCCACATCGTATTCAACCTCACCGTCAAGCTCTTCCGCTGTTCGTTCGATGAATCTGATATACGCGTTTGGCTTTGCAGGCGCGTCGTCAATGTGATAGTCATCGATCTTGCGGAACACAGCTTCTGGGAGCATCACTTCTGGTTCTGTCGGTGGCTCTATGGATTCAATCTCGTAATTCGAATGCGAAGTCATTTTCTCATACACTTGCATGTCGATGATTGGCAACTCATCTTCGATAGGCAGCGGAATCGTCTTTCCATTGAACTTGAAGACGAGATTCTGAAATTCATCGAACGCAATTTGATTTTCGTTGTTCGGCGAAGGCTTGTCGGCTTTTGGTGTCTGCAATCCCTTCTTTTTCTTCTTCGGCGTGGGCCCGATGGGTGTTGATGGCACTGATGGGTCTTTGTCGTGGTTTTTCAAATGATACTGCAGGCCGATGACCTGTTGGAATCGAATAAAATTGTTGTTTACATTGCAAAATTTGGTTTGTTGAAGGCAACTTACGGTCTTGTAGGTCTTCTCACAGGCTGGGCAGTTGTGTGGCGGTTGATGGCCCTTCAGCGACTTGATGTATGCCGGTATGTCAAAGTCAATCATGGCTTGAGCGGCGATGATCAATATTTTATGTTAGAGTGAATTCCTAAGTCGGAAGTTGACGAAAGGTTTGTGTCTCGATTAAAAAATGTGTCTTGGATTTTAAGGCGGGAAGGTTTAAAAACTCAAGAAGAACCAAAGATTAGTCATATCCCCACTAATCTGCTGATTATGTGACACATTTTCTTCGCTGAAATTGCAATCAGTCATTGACCCACTTCTGGAAGCCAACTTAAACCCTCCCTCGTTTCCAAAACACCTCCAATTATTATTTTTCTATTTTAATTAAACGTTTTTCTGGTTTTTTTTTTCTTGAAGATTACAACATTTTAATTTTCATCCATTAAATTAATGCTCACTTTGAAAAGTCTCATTCTAAACGAATCTCGCAATTGCCATGTCGTTTGGGGGTGATTTGGGGAAGGTCCGGGGTGAAAAAAATCCTTTTGATTAGAAAAATAACTGAAAAGACCGGGAAGGATTGAGTTGTTTTATGGCAATTGAGATCCATCGACTTTGTTTAAGAGATTTTCACTTGCTGCACTTATTACGACTCACATATAACTTTTTTCACATACGCGCATATCGTAAAATTCGAATTCAGGACAAGAATGAAGATTAATTAATTATTATTCTACTAAATCTGTCAAAGTTCTCCTCAATTCATGTTTTGTTTTAGTTTTTATGTATCATTTTGTATCAAGTAATTGTTTTTTTCATGCTTCCGGGTGCGGAAGTCCCTCCACTCTGAATTTATTTCTCGAAGATCCAAATGGTTGTTTGTTGAAGGTTGAAATGGCTTGTGTTGGGGGCGTTGATAAGCAACTCGAAAACGACTCATTGAGATGTAAAGCGATCTTTGATTCTTCTTTCGGGGATGTTCAGACAAGCCTATCGCTGTTCGGTCGCTAAAAAGTCCACAAATTCGATTAGGAAGACCTTGGAATGCGACTGCTTTGCGTGCTTACCTTCTCAGTTTGCTAATTTGTTCTTGGCTGCTTAAACGATGCGGCTGCTTGTAATTGAATTTGATAAGCTAAGTTGTGGATCTTGAACCCGTAAAGTCTGAAAGGAACGAGAATTTGATTATTGACGATAGTTTAAAGGTCTTTGGGTTCATCTAATGCCTGATTACATGCATCTAGTGCCTATTCAACATCCAGTGACATATTTTGCACAATCTCTTTCCATTCAACGCAAATTGCACTTAAATTACTCCCTCTCACCTTGGAACAAATTGATTTGCTGGTCGCTTCGGGCGATATTCAGGGTGAACCATAAAGAGCATGTGTGGGAATCCAGTGCCAAAGTAAGCTCCGTCTGTGTGGTGGTGTCTCGACGATTTCGGAGTGTATACGTCAATGCATTTGGGACAGTAGGTCTTGACCATCGCTTCACCGGGAACGTCGGAGAGTCCCAAGGGCAACATTGGCTGACTCTCGCAGTAGACTCGTGGACAATGTCCGAAGTCGCCGCTTTGATATTTCTCAATCATCTGGGCGATTCCGCGATTGGTGAGAATGTAACGAGCGTGAATGAGTCCATAGAGCATCTCGGCGGCTTGCTCAATCAAGTCGGACTGGTTGGGGTTGACGTCAATCTCGTCTTCGTCAGGCTCCAAGTCGAGGATCATGTCCAGGGCCTGTCGGTAGTTGGGCACCTGCTCGTTGAGGCCCGTCAAGTTGAACTTGTCTTGGATGTAGTCCTCGTCGACCTCGCAGAAAAACTCATTGCCCCGCAACCCGCAGAACCATGATATCCACGAAACTTCCTCAGAGCTGCTCATCTTCCTGCAATGGAGAAACGGGAAAGGCGGTCAAGTTGGAGTCAATAATCGGTAGAAAGTAGCAAACAGCGCTTCATTAATTAGATACGATAGGTCTTACAGTAACTATGACTACTCGCGGAACCATAAAACTACTCGATGTGAATTCGAAAGCCGCAAATGACGCTCACCGACTACGAGCAGGATTTTTGGGGCACTTCGCGTGAAAAAATATGGCTCACTTCAACCGAATTCGACTAAAAACTGATTTTTCAAACTCATCCTTTACCTTTTGTCGAGTGTCCACGGAATGGAAAGTGTTAGACGAACGAATTTGCTTTGAGCCTTGGTTTAGCTAGTTCAATTGACAAATTAAGCGATATATGAGTGTGTTTGATTGTCTTGAAAATTGTGCCTTTGCGCCGCCGATGGAGCAAAGCGAGGCGCGAATGCGTCCCCGAGTTAGGCGACCAGCTCTTGCGTGGATATTTACCTTTTAATTCCTTTTGTAGCCACGCTAAAACTGGGTGAATAAATGAAAATGTCGATGAATTTTCGTCGTGTTGAGTGTCCCTGAAAAACTACACAGAATTAGCGTGAGAAATGTACGGCGCGGGCGAATTGAGTACCCTTCGGGAATTTTAGCCCATCCGCAGGAACGGCAAACAGTCATTTCGTTAAAAATACGATTCTTCCGAGAAATTCCTTCAGCTACTGAATTTTAAATCGTTTTGTAGCCGTAACAACTGATGAACACCGCCACCCGCTGCTAAGTGAAACCTAGAAGAAAATTGTTGCAAGTGAAATTCACGCCTGGAACTCAAAAATCATTGCAGAATGAATTCAAATTCGAGATATTTGTCGTTCAACACACCAAACGCTTCGAGACTGAACCTCCCGCTGGCAGAGTCGACAGCAATCGGCAGCCCGTTGAACCAGCAGTCGCCGGGCTATGGCAGGTAAGCGTCGAGACTTGCTTAACCAAACTTTTGAATTTCCTAATTCAATGCAACTTTGTTTACTTCCAGTAGAAATCACAAACGAAAGACGCTGTCGCCGCTGACCAACGCAAGTAAGCAACGGCAAATGCTGCAGATCGAGCCACAGTAAGTACAAACTGGATTCCAACATGATTCCGATGTTGACTTTGTTTTTGTTGGTTTTCAGCATTCTCACGAACGCTCAAAGTCCGGGCATTGTCAAACGCCTGGTGTCCTATTACGATGAGTCACAGACAGATGCTGATAAGAGCAAGCATGTTTACAACCGCGTCGGGGACTTCCCGATCGTACAGTTGAGGAAAACTGAGATTAAACGTAACTTGGTGCGATCAGCGTCGGTGAGAATCGCTCCGCCGACCAAAAATGTCATGAACCGAGACATCCGAGCAGCAATTCTGAGAAGCAACTCGTTCCAACTGGGAGCGAATGTTCCGAAACTGGTGCCTACGAAGATGAGAGTGAATGACGACGCTCACCAGATCATTCGTCACGACCATCACGAGCCACTGCCAATCATCGATGGCCCGCAAACGTCAAAAAGTGTTTTAGATGCGCTCGAGAAAAACTGCCGCAAGAGGATCAACAATGAAGAGTTGACCCTCGACCGAAATAAGAGAATTTGTGCAACGACAGCACAGCAGGAGGGCGTGGACGGACCGCATCCACGAGATTTTATTCCAATTCACAATTCAGCTAAGCGAGGGCGCGACCAAGTCTCGCCAACAGCGAACGGAGACTCGCCGGGCGCTCAACAGCGAAAAAGGTCGAGACTAAAGAACAACGCGCTTCTGAGCTCGCTCAGCTCTAGTCAATATATTTTAAAAAGGCAATTGGACGTGTCATCTTCGGTGCCGTCAGTGCAAACAATCACACGAGACCTTCCGAAGGCCACGATCGCGACTCAAACTGCAAGCTCCGAAAGCACCGACAAGTCTGTCGAGTCGATTGAAATGTCGATTCCAGAACCGAAGCCACAGGAAAAACGGCTACACCTCTTCAACAGAAAGATCGACTCTTCGACGTTCCGCAAGAGAATTCTGGATTACGACGACGACGAAATCAAAATTAACTTTGTGAAACCGCGAGAGAACTCGGGAAACCACGAGAACGTTCAAATGCGACAAGCTGAGAAGCAAAAGCTGTCGATGATGTTGTCAGGACTGAGCGATGGCTTCAAGTCGCCGACCAGAGAGAACACAAAAGATTCAGTGGACTCTGTTGTGCCTCTAGCATCGATTTCGTTCTCGACATCAACAACAACGAGCACTGCTTCGCCGATTTCAACTCCCGCATCCACGAACAACCCGTTGCTAACAATCACCAGCACGAGTGCACCACTTCTGCCGATAATCAAACCTACCGAGAGTGTCGACAAGCCAGTAGTTGCGACATCTGAAGCTTCTGAGAAACCAGCAACGACCAATGATGCGTTGAAGCCGATGCCAAGCTTCCAATTCGGCATCACAACATCAGCTCCAACCTTGGGCTTGACAGTTCCCGCTTCTGCAGCACCTTCGTCCACAGGGAGAGTCTCGCCATTGGCACTGTTCAGCACACCTGTAGAATCAAAGTCAGCTTCATCTGCCACAATTGATCCCAGCAAGTCATTGATTTCGTTCACACCAGTTGCAAAACCATCAACGGTGATTTCAAGCGCAGTTTCAACGACAGCTTCCGTGAATTCGACGATTACGCCGACACCAAGTATGCCAGGCGTAGGATTCACGTTGGGTGGCAAAGAAGCGGCGAAAGCAACAGTCGGATTCAGCTTCGGCGGTAACATGGCTTCAAGCGTAATCGGCAGCACAGCAAGCAGTTTTCTGGGTGCACAAAGCGCAATCACGACGACTCCGGTTCAAACACCTGTAGTGGTACCGCAAGTCACCACATCCGCACCTTCCTTCAATTTCAATTCAGCGCCAACTACGAGTGCATTCAGCTTTGGTGCGGGATCAACTGCAGCGCCATCCACTACAGTTCCAACGACAACTGTCGGAATCACTGGAATGTCATCGTTCCCAAGCGTCGGTAATCTCGAGAGAACAAACGTATTCGTTCAGAAGCCACAGACAACAACGGCCAGTGGAGTTGGCTTCAGCTTCAATGCAACTCCCAAAACATTGCCGCAAGAAACAACTGCTGCACCAAGCGCAGGAGGTTTCAGCTTCGGATCGTCACTCAACACAATGGCAGGAAGTAACGCGCCTGCTCAGGCACCAGCTACGACTACAAGTTCCTTCAGCTTTGGATCCAACACAGGCTTTGGTCAACCAGCAGTCACCACTGCCAGCTCTGGATTCCCTGCTAACACAAACTCGGGATTTGCATCGACAACAACTTCTGGTTTTGCATCGAATACAAACTCAGGCTTCGCTTCGACAACAAACTCTGGATTCGCATCGTTCACACAAAAGACAGAAGCACAGCCAAGCACTGGAGCTTTCTCGTTCAGCCAGAACGCATCGGCAGTTCCAGCTCCAGCACCAAAAACAGACTCGGCCTTCTCGTTCGGTGGATCAGCACAGCCAGCAGCGCAACCGTCTTCATTCAGTTTTGGACAGAATTCATCAAGCCAAGCTCCGGCTGCACCGCCGACAATCATGTTTGGGAGACTAGGTGACAAGCCACAGGAACCAGCAAAGTCGGCTTTCAGTTTTGGTGGAAATGCTCAAGCGCCGCAGCTCGGGTTCGGCAATACCAACAACACGCAAGCACAACCGACAGCCGCTCCATCAGTCTTCGGAAACGCAAATAGCAACGTTCAGCCAGCTCAGAACGCTCCATCAATGTTCGGACAAGCTGCTGCAACTTCGCCTTTCAATAATGCACCGTCTAACAACATGTTCGGATCGAATCAAACCAGCAATCAAAACGGATTTGGAAACACTGCAGCTAAACAAGCAACTGGAATGTTCGCGTTTGGGTCATCGAACAGTCAACCTCAGCAGCAGCAGCAACAACAGCCGGCTCAGCCAGCGCCTGGTGGAATGTTCAACTTCGGAAGCAACAACTCACCTGAGAACAACGTGTCAACTTCCAGTGTCTTCAGCGGAAATTCGAATCAAAATGTTTCGGCTTCGTTCACGTTCAAGCCGTCAACTGGAACCGTTTCGAACAACAATTCAGCACCAAACGTCTTTGGTCAAAATCAAAATGCATCATCAGCAGCGCCACCAGCATATCAATTCGGAAATCAGCAACCAAGCACCACTGCATCAGCTTCCTTCAACTTTGGTGGATCTTCCGCCAACTCGAGTCAGAGCTCCAGCAACGGATTCAATTTCGCACCGCAGACCGCGCCTGTAACAGGCTCAGCCTTCAACTTCCAGGCACAGCAGCCATCGCTGACACCCCAGCCATCACCGTCAGGCGGATTATTTAATATTGGAACCGGTGGCAACGCACAACGACGGCCGATTCGACAGGCCATGAGACGAATGAAGTGATTTGGCTAAAAGTTTCGCAATTTTTTTTCAAGGTTTCTTTGTCGCAAGAAATTCACGTTGGCTTTCGGCTTAAATTTTCATCTTTTATTTATATTTCTCTTTCAAATATTTAATAAACATAAGTAAACTGGAACTTGATTCTGTTTTGCAATGTAAACGATTTATATGTCTTTGTGGATCCTTCGAAGCGGATCTTACGAGTAGGATAGATAGTCTTTGAGGCTTTCGGGAAGTGGCAATTGTTTTAATCGAGATTCGTCCACCGAGCTTAGAATTACGTCCTTCGTTAGTGATTGTAAAGAGTTGATGCCGTAAACTTGGATTATCTTCACGGACTTTGTTGTGCCATAAACGTCGACACAGACGTACAAGTTTGACTCTTTGTAAGGAATATCGACGGCTTGTGCGCCTAAATCCTCTCCATTCACTAGGAAATGCATCTCAGCGAGGTCCTTATCCTCTTTTGTGGGCACGAATATCACTCCAATGCGGCTGCCTGTGTCCGTGGGTAGCATCTCTGACATATCTTTATCACCAGTCGTCGGTAGCAGGAGCGATCGATTCACGTTCCCGCATGATGTGCGAAAGAAGGGCGCCCTCGAGTTGCCGATGACGTTGCTCTGTGTCGACTGTCGCGGTGCGCTTTTCGAGATTGGAAAAATCCAGCTGGAGCCGAGGTTGGCTAGGTCAGGAAGTGCGTATTGGGGCAGGTTCTCGTAAATATTCACAGGATTGATTTGTGTGAGGCCGATTCGAAGATGTCCCGACCATCCCACTTCTTTAATACCGATTTCCAGGAGAAACAGCTCGCCCAGCTTCAGTGGCTTCTCTCCAAAGCACAGCGCATTAGCAAAACTTTGTTTCCTTAAAGAAAAACAAGCGAACTCGGTGAAAGGAAAACGAGCGACGCTGATTTTGATTAACTCACCTTAGCGCCGTCGTCGAGTCATTACACAAAACTATGTTCGATCCGTGGCAACTGAAAGCAGTGGAAAGCTATTAATCGCTTGCGAAAACGATTGAATCACTTCTGTTGATCGTGAATTTCTACATTTCGAAATTTTCTCAAGGAGAAATTAAATGGATCAAGAGTGTTTACCTGTGAAAGCGAGTGGACAGAGTGCTAGGCATGTTGAATCCTTGCCCGCCCTTTAGTGAGTCCTGGTGTTGTGTGCTGAGTCGATCGTCTGTGATTTGAGCGTCGTTACCATTAAAATGAGATGAAACGAAATTATGAAGTTTTAGCTTTGCTTTGATTTTCCCTTCGGTTGACTACGCTTGAGCATAGTTTTCAACCCTCCGACTCAGTGCAGTCTTCTATTTCCGCGGATTTATTCGATTTAACCAGTCAAAGATGGTCAAACTAACGCCGGAACTCATCAATTCGTGTATGCAGTACATCAATCCGTGTCGGGATCGTGAATTAGACCTGCGAGGTGAGTCCGAAGACGAAATATTGAGTCGAAACGGTTTTTCAGAAGCATTTCTGTGTAAATTTTAGGATACAAGATTCCGGAAATTCAAAATATGGGTGCTACACTGGACCAGTTCGATACTATCGACTTCAGTGACAATGATTTACGCAAGCTCGGTGGATTCCCTTACCTCCCGCGCATCAAATGTCTCTTGCTGAACAACAACCGGATAACGTAGGAATTATTTTCGCTCATTGTGAATGTTTTCTTTAAACGATTTGTTTCGTTTCAGCCGTATCAACGATGACCTCGCCGAGACCATCCCAAACCTCGAAAGCTTGATTCTGAGTAAGCCAGTGACTCTTTCTTGTGCAATTTAACCGAAACTAACTTACTTTTCATTCAAAAACAGCCGGAAACAACCTTCAAGAGCTCGGCGACGTCGATTCATTGGCGAAACTCCCGAGACTGACAGTGTTGTCGTGTCTGACGAACCCAGTCGCTAGCAAGAAGCAGTACCGTGAATACGTGATCTTCAAGCTACCACATCTCAAGCTGCTCGACTTCAAAAAGATCAAACAGAAGGAGCGCGAAGAGGCAAAAGCCTTCTTCAAGAGCCAAAAGGGCAAGGAAGTCCAGAAGGAGATCCAAAAGAAGGCCCGTCTCAGTCTCGCCAACTCCAGCGACAGTCTCAACAAGCCCAAAGTGCACGCAAACACTGCAGACATTCAGAAAATCCGTGAGGCCATAGCTAAAGCGTCGTCGCTCCAAGAGGTTGAAAGGCTGACCAAGATGCTCCAGAGCGGAAACATCAGCAGCGAGTTCTTGAACGATGCCGAGTAGACTTAAGCAATCCTTCTTTCTGTATAAGATAAATCTGAAATAAAAATCTTCAACCTGAATCAAGTTTTGAGTAACAAGGGAGACGTTTCACGAATGTTTTAAAGAAACAAGGGCTCGGCTGTTGTATCACTACAGTAGACGCGTTAATATTTATTCTATTTACTTTCAGTAATTTTTGTTCTTGTTCTTGCTATTGCGGCCGTTGCTGCTTTGAGGTTTTTTCTTCGTCTTTTCCTTGGCGCTCCAGTTTGCGTCACTCTCTGGATCGTCGTCGTATTCTGGATAGTCATAGTAGGAGCTGTTGGTGGTTTTCTTTCGACTGGCGATTCTTGACGAGGTCCTTCCGATGCCAAGACAGTTTTCTAGGTGAGATGCGTACTTGTTGGTTGAGACGGTTTTCTCGCAGTTGAGACACTTACAGTTCAGAAATTTGTTGGCACTGCTAGCGCTGTAGTCACTGTGCGATGATGAGCTCTTTTTGGACTCTTCGTGGACTATTGCCGCTGTATTGAACACTTCCTGCGAATCAATTTGATTGCTGGTAATTAAATTTAATCGAGCCAGTCAGGAAATTCGCAGGCAAAGTCAATGAACCCATCAACCAGAAAATGTTGAATTAAAATTTCACACAAACTCACCGGATGCTTGCTTTGAAAGTGCATCTGGAATGCAACCCCCATCACTGCTTCCTCCAGAATCGATTCGTAAAGATAATCAGTCGCAATGTTCAAATTAGTAGGACTCGACAGGACAAGTTTCTTGAAGTCTTCCACCAGCTCGCTTTCGCTTTCGTACTCGAACTTCTGCCGTTCCAAGCTCATGGTCGGGCCTTGGATTATCACTGAAGACTGGTTTTCTATACCTTTTTTTTTAACTATACTGCTTATTTCATAGTTTTCCAATTTGTTTTGATTCCGATTTTTCCTACCATTCGATTCGAGCCTGCTGAGTTCCCCTCGTTTAACAAGTTGCGATCAAAATTGGAGGGAAAAACCAAGAACTTACTACACTTCCAAGACACTGCATAGGCTTAATTGGGTAAT
>JPYR01000788.1:572-13095 GCA_000775305.1 Belgica antarctica | reverse complement strand
TTCATCCTAAGTGCAACACAACCTTTTTCTCCTGGATACAGCGTGGAGATATCATCAACTGCATTATGACGGATATGTTTAATTAAAAAGTGATTTTTCAGTTCTGTTTTTGCCAACTTACTTTCATTTCTGTTCCGTTGGAACCGAGAGAAAAATCCTTTTCATCACTAAAAAGCGCTTTCATAAATTTAATTAACGTTGCTACTTCAATTAGAATCTCAATTTAGCTTCATTAATGATCCCTTCTCCAACCCAAACGTCATATACCAGCTTTCACAGAAACAACTCGCAGAGAAGTCAAGAATAAACAATTTAATTTCTTTATTCTTTCCGAGACTTCTTGCTGTTTTGTAGCCTAATAAATTATTGATCAATAGGCAATTAGGCCAGATTTTTATTATCATTTGTTCTATAATTCTCGGTAAAGTCTTGCAAATAATCAATTGCATGCTGTAATAGGTCATATCAAACTTTGATACACTAGATTTCCGATAAAAGGAGAAATCACGGAGAAATAATGAAGAATATCGGGAATTGGAGAGAAAGCTCTTTAATATGGTGGAGCATTGAGATCTTTAATGATAAATTACTTAGGGCTGTTTTAATGATTTAGCATTAATTTGTACCCTCCCTTGTCAAAACAACAACAAAAGTTTGCTTGTAAAACATTTCTGGTGTTCGATTTGTGAACTGAAAGGGGGCGAAAAAAAGCCGCAGTAAAACAAGAGAAAATTCCAAATGTGCGTTTTCCGTCCATACAAATTAAAGAGCCGTAAAAAACGTCCATTCAGCATAATATAAATCTCTCGTTCGACCGGTATAATGAGAGTGTTCGAAGCACAAATAAAACGAAAGGAAAAATCTACGTGAATAAATTCAAAAACTTCCCACAAAACGAGAAGGAAAAGAAAATCCAATAACCATAAAGCAGTATACGACCTTCACGTCTAAGAAGACAGGAGATTTGTTGAAGTCTCAAGCATAAAAATCTCTCACTCGTCTTTGCTATAAAGCTCTTTAAGATGTAAAATTAAAATTCCCTTCTCGGATACCTTTTATTGTTTCTAACCTTTAGTCTGTTTTGTGTGTTAATTAACCAGCGGAAGTAAGTCGGATGAGTGTGAAGGGAAGTAACTTATTTTTCCGTTCATAACGATGACGAAATAAAGATGTACAAACAAGACTGCTGGGTATGGAATGGGACCAAACACGATCTTTTCTCAAGCAGTTAACGATTTAATTAAGGTAAACGGCTCGTGCATGTTTACAACGTGGCAAAAACTTCCGTACGAGACAGAAAGGCTTTGAGTACATGAATTGAGTAGGAGAACAAATATTTGACGACGGCAAAACTTTAAGCTTGTAATCACTTTAGAAAGCCCTTTGGCAACTGCTGACGCTCCTAAATTTGCCTACGAAACTCGATACTTACTAAAGTGTCAAAGTTTTTTTCTCCGAATAAACTTCTTCAAAGGCAGCTCGCCTTTTAGAGCTTCTTTTGCCGGAAGATTTCTGTCGTCTTTCAATGAAACTGAGATTTTATCAAGATTTTCTTCCAAACCCAGTCGAGGAGAAGACAACAAGAGATTAATTAATATCAATTTCAATAATTACGCTTCATCGAGGCGGCAAAAATTAAACGATAGCTGTAAGGGTGTATTTGTTTCCTGATTCTTATAGTTCGCTTTATACAGTCTAACGACACCCGTAATTTCAGCTCCCGTTGCCATCTGAAACGATTCGTAAGCAGCTTTAAAATCGAGCGAAAATCTCACAAAGCACGCATTTGAAATGCGTCGGGGAATGGAGAGGGTGGAAAATCTTTACTAATGTGAGATTAAGGAGAAGGAAGCTTTAAAGTATTCTTTTTCCCGTTTTTCTCGGGAAAATAAATCCGAAAGCCTCTATTCAAAGCACGATTTTCATGATGATTAGGCAAGTATCGTCTGTAATGACTTGATCGAAGCTGTTCGTAAACAACAAAAAAAGCTATTAATTAATGCATGTTGAATACATCGACTTTCGGCTCAATTACAATAAGTGGAAGGACGTTTTGGAAATGGCAAAGTTGAATGTCAAGTAATCAATTGACAGCACTGTCTGACGACGGTCGTTCGTGATGATCTGTTTAAATTTTGAAAACGCTCTAATTTTAGAACACATGGGATTAATTCGAGCAGGCAAGTAGGCACGCTTTGTCAAGGGGAAAAGCAGCTCGTTGTTGTTGCTGCAATTGTGACTAGGATCCTTTCGCATTTAGGAAAATTAATTGGGGATGAGATTAAGGGCTCAAACATTCATGATAAGCCATATGGAAAAATTAAAATTTTAATCTGTTCAGTGCCCTAATCTCACGACAAGCCTTACCTTGATGAAGCTTTAGCTGAGATTTTAAGACGTCGCTTCCGATGATAATCCCGAAATCACAAAACCTTGAAAAAACTCATTTTTATTTTATAAGAACAACACAACGGTTGACAGCACGCGAACGAGAATGCATGATGAAGGAAAGGTTCGTGGGTGTGTCGGCATTTCCTCAAAAAAAATTTCAAAGTTTTCAACCGTGTGAAGTCACTGGGGAATTTCTCCTCGAATGAGAAAGCGAGAATTCATTAAAAGCTTGTCGAGCTTTCTTCTTTAAACACGGGAACATACTGCCATCCTGAATGTTTATTTCTTAAAACAGTTTAAGCTTCATTTATCTAGCATTAAGTCTGTGCACATGTGAACCTCAAAAATCTTTTACAATATTCGACATACATACATTATGCATGAAAACAAGGCATGTGAGAAAGAAACGAGAGCTACTCCCGAGAGTGTGGCGCAAAAGATTTTTGGTGGTGTTTTTTTTTGTTGGTAATCTTGGAAAAATCTCTGGATAAATGACATAAACGCTTTTTACGCTCAGACGCCCCGTTTCAACAACATAAATTGACACGAGCTAAAAAATTCCTTTTGAAAGCCAAGAGCCATAAATTTGCCATCGATCTTTCAGCGGTGTAATTTTGCTCCCTTTTCCTCTGCCGGTGATGTTGTCGGGGTGACGCTTGTGTGTGCAGACGTTTTCAGTAGCTTTTGTGATAAAAATTCCTCCTATATCTTTGAAATTGCTTCTGGCCAATTTATCATTTCGATGGGTACGAAAAGGGTATGAAACGAAAATATTTTGCAACCGATAACTCTCGACATTCATCGCCTTGACATATTCACTCAAGGATTTGCTGTGCGGCTTGCTCCTGTCTCTCTCGGCAAGAATTTATCTTTTTAACGGGCTTTCGAACCATGAAAGCATTCACACATTTTCAATGCTCGTTCACAATGCGACAACGACAATAAGCACCCGAAGGAAGTAGTGATCTAAAGACTATTTTTATCATCCGGTTACATGGCTGACTGAATTCAAATATTTTCTCTTTTCAATGGCAGAAATAAAGAAATGAAAAATTATGATCCTGGCTTGGCAGCCGACCCACAAAAATAAGGGAGAATAAATTTTTCCCACGAGAAAGACACATTTCAAGGTTTTCTATGTCTTTATTGTAGGGAAAAAAGAAAGTGATGTCAATCATCCTTCAAATCACCTGTGTTCGTAGAATTTTCTTGTCATATCAAGAATTGACATCATTGCTCTGTCGAAATTTTCGAAACCTTAAAAAGTTGCCTTGACAATATTTTTCCCAGACATTTTTCATTAGAAAAAAGTTGTTTTGAACGCTTCAAAAGTATCCTTTGTCACGCTAGACGTAGTAAAGAACTCGATTGAAATGACAGGAATCAAAAAACAAAAGTCGCCCGCCTTCTTTCATTTAGCTTTTTGATTGCGAGCAAGGTTCAACCCTCCACCTGCTTGTCAGTATCATCTGCTTGCACGATTTTTGAGTGACATTTTTGAAGTATGATTCACGTCACATTCCATTTGTTTAAGCCAATTTATACATTTTACATACGTATTGACACAGAAGCTTTATAGGTCATGATGTGATCCTGATGCTGTGCGAAATATCAAAGATATTTCCAACAAAAGAAAAAAAAGCCACCCGCAAAATGAAATGAGCGTTTGTGTTGTTTGGATGGGCCAATTTTTTACAAAGAATCGTTCTCGACTTTGGGGATGTTTGTGTTCCATTTGGCTCGTTGTTGAGATGAAGAAACTTTTTTATTTCATAAAAGTAAATCTTTTTTAGGCGAAGACAGCCTTTCTAGCTTCCCATCTCAAAATCGGGCCATAGACATTGTTTTGATTGATATGCTGAGCCTTTACGGTTACTCGTGTACCATATATTTGATACACTTGCTGAAACTCGTACGCTTTATTATTCATGGAAATTCGATTTCCGCATCGAATCATTTGTATCCCTTTGCCTTCCCAGCGTCTCTGCCTCAATGCCCTAAAATAATGTAAATATACCAATTTAATGTATGTTAAATAATGTTGCAAACAAAATACTCAGAACATTCTCTGGGCTGGGAAAAGTTATCCAACTTTTTCTCCCTTGGAATTATTTGGAAAATTCATTAAGAGTTCAAGCCTGTTGTGAGGGGTAGAAGCCGTTTTACATGACGTTGGGATTTGTAAACTTTTGACGTCAAATTAAGTTGAATGATCTTCAGCACTGCGTTACGAAAACAGTGGTCGTAAGTCAAGGACACCCCCGAGGGCTTACAAAAAGGCTTATTCGATGTTGAAATCTTTTTTATTCGCTTCTGATGAAAAGTTATCGGAGGGTTTAACTTATCGATTACGTGATGAGTTGAGCTTTTGCCCCATCCAAGCAAACATATCGACTCGCAAACTTTTGACGGAACTTTCTCTGTTATGTTTCTTTTCGCTTCTGTTTTTCTTGGCCTTTTTGCGCGTGAGCGAATCGAAGATTATTTAACTTTTTAGCATTGATCACTTTTGTAAGATCCAAAGACTCCTCAAAATTTCCGCTCAATGATCTTGAAAAATCACATCGCCTTAATTAGCAACTTTATTTCCTATCTGGGGTCGAGAAGCGAGAGAAATGAAAATCAAACAAGCAAGAAATTCCGGAGAAATTCTTCTCCAACATTATACTCACATTTGCTCAAAAGAGTGAGTCGAATTGATCCAAATTAGTCAAGTCTGTAGAGTCTTCACAGTCGCCCGAGACGAGAAAGCAAATATTGACAAATTTTTCTTGTGAAAGCGGTGCTTTGTGTGGAAATTTCTCGGATAACCGAAAGAATCTTTAATGAGAGACTAAATTTTCTTTTTTCCCTCTTGCAGACAATTTTCTTCGGACGAACTTTTTTGTACATAAAAATATGAAAGAAAAGCATAACTTTAAGTGATGAGATGAAAAGATGTGACCAAATTTCAATTCAGCGAATGTAATTATGAGACGGCGAAGAGAGTTTTACATCCTTAATTGCAGCAATACCGTTTTAACGGCTATTGTCTTTTACTCGCTCTTAATTGGTGAGTGTTGAATTTATTCGCTTGATAATTTCCAGCCAACTGCACAAAGCCCTCGAGCTGAAAAGCCAGAAAGCGGAAAGTGAAATTGAAGGAAATTTAATTAAAAATCAATTTTCCAGATGCCAAAGATCTACCCAATCCACAAACGGAAATGTTTGCGAATCCGACTGAGTCGTTTGAAACGACAGGAATGCTTTCTGTTCAGCCAAAAGATAATGAAACGTGGGACGCCGGGGATTGGAGCCAAATGTCAGCCTCAAACTCTCCGCCCATGACATCGTCAACCGCAGCACAACTTTCAACGCCACTGCCGCAAAATCGATTCTTCGTTCCCACGGATGCAACTGATCAAAACACTGGGCCAAAAGAGAACCCGGCCGCTTCAAGCACGACTTCAACGCACAGCACACAGTTCAACGGTACCAGCAACACGACGTCGAGTTATGATAGCAATACATCATTTAGCGTTAGGTTTACAACAATGAAACCATGTAAGTGACACGATTGCATGTCTTTTTATAAAAAAAGGCTTTGTTGTGATGTTGTCGTCCTGAGAACGTAAATGATGCAGCGTGTGTGTATGAAGAGTTCCAAGAAAAATGTTTAGCCTTTAAAAATCTTTTTCAAGCGAAGCAAACGGTCGGCTTTCGAGCAAATTGTAATTGTTTCACAAAGAGTGAAAGTTACTTATGACTACTTCCTCCCCTCGAATCTAACAATAATTTTAACGGTTTCGTTCTTTTGAACTAATTTCAATCGACGCGAAATCTTGGTTGTTAAATTCGAGGGAAGAAAGTAAGCAAGACTAAGGATGTTACTTATCCATTGAACACAAGATGAGTTTTCAATATCACTAGACTTGATTCAAATTCACTTATGCGAACAATTTATAAAAACAAAGCGTCCATAGAAATCTCAGAGTCTGTCTGTTCTGCACAATCACGCAATGAGTTTTTCTTATTTCTCCCTCGTGCTGCGCATCATTAGTTATCGTTCCAACATTACCTGATTTCTCACGTCACCGTGTAGGACACAAACAATATCAATCAAAATATCATCATGATCGACACTTCGGTCCGTTTTTCGAGGACCCATTGAACACATCTGGCACTTTACAAGTTGGATTTCACCAAGGAACTGAATCAATATTGAATTGTCGAGTGGGAATGCTGAAAGACAAAACTGTAATTACTTTTATCAGCTTTGCAGTATCTGTGAACTTAAATTGAACAATTTATTTATCGACTAGGTTATGTGGGTGAGGAGAACTGTAGATAAAGTATCGCTTTTAACCGTCGGAAACATCACGTACTCCGGTGACCCAAGAATTAAAGTCATGTTCATATATCCCAACAACTGGAGACTCCAGGTAATGAACTTTTTTAATCGAGCATTAATCAGCGTACGAAATTACAACCTGAATAATTGACCCATCGAGCTGCAGCTTTAGCTGTGCTGTTTTCAATTTATAACACTCATCAGCATCCAATTTTCTTTCATCCCATGTATCTCAATCAAGATAAATCCCATCGCTCCCGATGACGCAGGACTGTACATGTGCCAGGTTTCAACACATCCGCCGCGAGTTTTTGCGACTAACTTAACTGTCTTGGGTAAAAAAGAAGTGAAGTCACGTACAAACAGTATTTTATAATTCTCTTTGACAGCTCCGGCCATACGATTAGTTGATGAGATGGGACACGAAGTTAGTGATCGTTACTATAAATTAGGTAGCTCAGTAGACATAACGTGTCAAGTGGCGTTGTCATTTCTCAACACAATCCCATCACCCACAACAACAACAAATTCAAATGACAGATTTCCATCGTCATTAACCACAGTGTCGACGACAAGAACAATTCCAACAACCACAATATTTCCATTCATCGATATAAATTTAATAAAAAAGACTATTGAACAGCAGATTCCTTACAGCGGCAAGCACAACATAAAATGGAAAAAGGATGGAAAGAACTTGCCAAAAGACATAAAAATAAATTTGAGGTTTGTTCGGCTTAATTTGGTGTTATGTTATTCTGACCATGTTCTGCAACGTGCGGGCAAGGAGAAAGTAATTTACTTTTCACCCTGTTCAATGCAGTTAAAGTTTCATCGAATACAAATACATTGGATCGCTTTCAAATGAAATTAATGCAACTGTTTGGAAGCGTGCTGAAAGTTATGTTCGGTTGAAAAGTTACGAAATTATACTTGGCACCAACTTCTTCGTCATTGGTAAACTTTTTTCCCCACCAAGCACAACTTGGCCACAATTTTCTTCTCTCCTTTGTTCTCACATTCTTTCATTCAATGTCAATTATAATCTGAATTAATTTCTTCTTCTTGCTTTCTTTCATTTGCGTGAGCAGCACGACTCACACGTGGCGTAACAGCAGAATCTCCATAATACATGCAGAGAAAGTTCACAGTGGCTCTTACTCCTGCTCCGTTGATAACTCGACGTCTTCGACTGTTAACATTCAAATTTTAATGGGTACGTAAATATACAAACGCTGTGCTTTTTCCATTCACTTTTACAAATGTCCTCGATATTGGCACAACTAGAATCAAACAAATTGAGATTTGAATGCGGCAAGTTTTGCGTGTCTGAAACGCCAATGGTGTGAACTGTGTACATAAAATATCAAATCAGGACCCAAGACCTCTTACGCCTAAAAAAATTAGTTTCAAAAGCAAAGCACCGCTTTTCCCAGCCAACACATAAAATTTTAGTTCCCTAAAGACAAGTGAACGAGTGAGCGAGCCTTTTCATAACCCCAAAAAGCGTCGAGTACGATGGAAAAAGCATGATGATTGATGATCATCAGAATAACTGAAAAGTTTAATTTATAACGTTTTTGTTCTTATTCTCTACTGCTCTTTTTTCATTATAACGCCAACCGATGTATGGAACAACCGAAAATTTAGGAGAAACGCCTGCTGCTGTACAACATAATCATTGTTCGAGGGTGAAATTTTCTGGCATGAAAATTTTCATTTTCAACTTGGGAGCTCTGCTAATTTTTTACCCAATTCTCTACATATCCAACTCATAACTGGTGCTGCTGTGCATGGAAAAAGTCTTTCGTGTGATCAAAACGTGATTTTTTCGGTGTTCACAGAAGCGAACGAGAAAACAAAAATTAAATACTCGGACATAACAAACACTGTCCATTAAATCACAACTCGCAAGAGAGATTTAAAACTATAATAAAAAGGGAGCGAGATCATGGAATGTGAGTGCGGAACATTAACATTTTACGACAAACATTCCAAATTCACGAGAAACATTGAAGCCCACTTTTGACTCAGCCCGCTAATGTTCATGTGTAAAAAATCATGTTTAATCAAGAACCATTTTTTGTTCATTCCTGTAGTTTTGTTTGTGAAATTAAAACTCGATCGATCCTTGAAGGAATTTAAACGATGAAAAAAATCTATTTAACTAAAGAAACTAAAGTGATATTAAATTTTTCTTTTGAACACAACAGTGTTCCGTGAAAAAAAATCGTTGGAACAAAGCTTCTTAAATAAACTTCCGAAGCTCGTGGAATGGAGAAATATTTTCATTGAATAGACTTGTGACTCCATAAGCGCCACCCACGCTCGCAGAAGAACTTTATCGTTGTGCGACGGAGAGAAATAATCAAAGCATTTAAGAAAACAATATTAAACTGGTGAAAATCAATATTTATCTACGTAACTCTGTTCCAAAAATCAAAGTCGCAAAAGAGATAAAAACAAAGTATCATTCAAAACGTTGAAGTTATGTAAAAAAGGGGCTCGTGGAAGTGGCGTTGGTTAGCCAAAACTAATCTTTAAGAAAATTAAATGCATCCTGAACGAAAGAACGAGTGAAGCCGTCACTTGTAGACGTCCTGAAAGCTGCTAGACAAAGCAAAACCTAATAGAAAGATGAGAAAAATAAACTGAACAAGAAAAACGTCTCTTTAAAAAATATTATTGTATAACTGAGGAAGACATTATGAATAAAAAGAAAGAAAAAATATTTTTTTGGGTTTGTTTTTTATTTAAAACTCTCACTTGCTCCGAACAACTTAAATTCGACTGACATATTTTAAGTGCAAGCACTTTGAATGTCAAACTAACAGAAACTTTGGAATAAATTTGTCTAGTTCAACAAGTTCTGGCCTCGAATTCTCTTTCCACAACTTTGGAAAGCTCCTGCTTTTTATTCATCATCAGTAGCACCACTCTGACCATGGATAAACCTTCGTCTCTGTGAAAAATTCATAGTTGAAGTTTTTAATTAAACTTCAAAGTTATTCTTGATTTCTGGCTTCAGCTTGAGTTCCTGTACAAGAATACTTGAGCATGGAAACTTAGAGAGAAAGAAAACATTTCTCGTATAATGAGATGGGCAAACAGAGCATACAAGACACGACCAAATAAAAAGGTTAACAAGAGATAAGGCGATGAAGCAATAAAGATTGCAGAAAAGAAGCAAATTACTTGATAAAAAGCAAACATTTCATTCATTCTGCTTCCGTCAAGGATACAAACATCAATAGGCTAGTTATTGCAAATAAGCAGTATAAATATGCAATGAAATGTAATCTCGGTATAAAACTTTATGAAAATATCGAGCTCATGCGAGGCAGAGAGAATGCGAGTGAAAGCAAAATCATCCGCACCTTGCGAGCTTCCATCTCCGTTTTACCGCTTTCGACGAGAAACACCACTGCGAGTTTATTTCTTCAATCGGAATTGAATTGGAAATTTAATTTCTTGGAAACAGATGTGTAGGACAAGTGGCACTAAGCTTGTTCAATGAAGCGGAAATCATTTCGAAAATTCACTTTTCGAGGTCTGCGAAAGAGTTTTCTTTTCTCAGCGCTTGAAACGATTGCGTCATGTGGAAGCACGTGAAACATGCCGTGCACAACAATTATCGTCGTGTCGGATCTCTTCGAAAGACGCGCAGAATTGGATTAAGGAAGAGAGCTCTCAAACGTAATGTATCTTTCTTTTCACATCAATAAAATTAAATTAAAGTAACGGAGAAGGGCCTACGTAAGCAAGAAGGTGCTTGAAAACATACAAAAATTGGATTTTTTACATCTGTCGATAAATATTTGATGATTTGCTTTCTTTTTTCCGAGATTCTGTAGCATTGAAAGTAAGCGGAGGGATCGGTTGAAGTACAAAAATTACGATAAACACAACAGCAATCATCAGATCTTGCTTCGTGTTCTTCTTTTTGTGTATTTTAACCCTCCCCTGCCACAACAGATAAATTTTAAATGTAGAATAAGTATTTACGGTTGAAATTTGAATTCAATCTCATTTTTATTGGATTGATATCCTAGGTTTTCTACGAATTAAATGTCTATTTATTCTTGTCTCATCCCTTCGTTAAAATTACATCAATTGAAAAGTTTTGCAATGCAATGCGAAAGCGAATTTAAGCTTAGCGTGTGTGTGTGTGTATGTGTGTAAGTTCGATTAATTTTGCGGATGTAAAAGGCATTAAAGCTCAGATTGTTTTTCCTTCTTGTCAGTAGCCTGACAGCATCGAAAGAGAAAACAGCGATAAAAATAAATGATAGCACTTTTAGGGGCTTCTACATTTTAAATTCAAATAATGTCAAAAGTTTTTACATTATAGACACGGCGGTGCAAGATGGAGATAAATCATATGAGTTAGCACAATTTATTTTTATGAGAGAATTTTTCCTATCGCTTTTCTTGAAGGGCTTTTTAGCACAAAATAATTTTGTCACATATCCAAGTCCGTTTGTCAGTAAAGCATCTTAAGTTATTGCACACTTTCTTTCAGGCTTTCGAGTGAAACAATTGGAACACATTGAAAATGAAACACGAGTGGAATAAAACGGAATAAACGAAAATGGATACAGACTGAGCTGACCGAATCCCAACTTTTGGGATTCTGGATCCGAGTCTGAGATACCAGATCTCAATTTCCCAGGATCTGAGATCTGGATCCGAGTTTGGGATCTGGATCCGGTTTTCTGAATCTGAATATGAGATCCAGACTCCTTTGTCAGCGCTGCGTACAGTTAAGAAATGAATACAGACAAAAAGGAACACACCGGAAACGAAATGCAAAATAGAACGGAATAAAAATGAAAACCAGTTGGAAAGACCTGTAAACATGGTTTTTTATTTCAAACAAGCGGTAAATGGAAAATGTTTTTTCCGAAAAAAGCTCTTTCCAGCGAGGTTGCAATGTTTTCGTGCTCATTTGTTTTCATTACGGTAGAAATTGCAAAAAAAAACACTGGGAAGCTTTCAGTTTGGGAAGATGAATATTTAAGAAAAAGTTTTCATCACGAAAAAATAATGAAAGTGCTGCTGACCGTAAATTGTGTAAGGTGATTTTTAATTTTGCTTTTCATGGAATTTTGTAAGGGTCTAATAAATTTTTTGTGTGTAAAAAGTGATAGCGTTAAGCTGGTGATAAAAATGTTAAAATTTGAGTGGAGAATTTTTTCTAGATTAAAAACAAAAAATTAATCGTATCAGTTTCGATAACAACATAACCATTTCTTTAGCATTCAGTTTGCGTTTGAGTTTCAAATCAGATCGTCATTAAGCTAGTGATTTTGCTGTTATTTTCCGCGTACTGCACTCATCGAGTCGTGTTCGCAGATTATAAAACTGTCACGTCTTTTGATCCTGAGCCATTTCCAGTGAATTTGAACTCGAAAGCAAGTGTTTCTTCAGGGAACCATGAAGACAACCTGTGTGACCGACAACTACAGACGTTTCGAAGTGCATTTTCGAGTAGAGCGATGCGGGCAATTCAATGTAAATACTTTCAAGTGTTTCAAATTCAACAGATTAGCACTGAAACGTATTTCTTGTAGTGTTTGACACTTGGGGCAAAATTGACTCTGGGTATTTATCGATGAACCTTATCAACGTGGGTCATTTTACGCAATGCTTAAGATTCCGACATCATATAGCTGAAGATGGGTTCGATTGGCACGAGATGTAATTGAGTAAATATTTTTGTGTAATATAAGATTAACTCATCGCAAACTTTCAGAGGGAACTTTGCAAGAACTCAGAGATTGTTCATCCGCAATGGAATTT
>JPYR01000787.1:0-21198 GCA_000775305.1 Belgica antarctica | reverse complement strand
GCTGATAGATTACATCAGCTTGAAGTCTGTTCGGAAGGCTGACAACATACTCGAACTTTGCCTTTGTCTCTAACGCTCGCTCAGGTGCTGGTTTTGCAAGCTCTCGTATACAAAATGTAATAAAATTGTTTTGCCGAGAGCTTATTTTGAGAAAGTGATGTCATCGCGACAGCCAACTTTGCGTGGTTTTCATTAACAAAAATCTTTCTTCTTAATTTTAATTCGTGCGAGCATGAAATTTACGACTTTTCCTCGCCTTGAAAATAAAAAATGTTTTCGTCTAGGGAAAACTCGGGCTTTGGCTCATCCTTCAAAGGTTAAATCGTCAGCAAAACACATTCACGGCGATGCTAATTTTTCGTATTCGTAAGTCGACAACTTTTTGACATCATAGGATTGCGCGAGTCACGAGTAGCGGCTTACGATGCTTTTTGCGCTCAACTGAAGCGTGAGTAGAGTGTCTAATTGATGAACCTTCAGCACGAACTTTGAGCCACGACTCTTGAAATACTTTTGAACTGAAATGAAACGAGTCTTTGATGTACTCAATGACAAGTTCTTAAATGAACTGCAACAATTTGCTTCCTGTCATAACGAATTCCATGCTGAACTTCAGCAAAACCGCTTCTCACTTTAGCAAACTTGATTTGTTTGTTTACGCTACTTAGTTCTGATGCGCCTCAGACTAACTTGATGCCCGCGATTTGCAAATTAGACTCACGACCGTAGAGAGAAAATCCGTAAAGAACGTTTACCGAGTGGGCGTCAAAGTCAAAATAAAAACAACTAAATCTCGAGATCGGATTCGGCGAGTCGTTGAGGCGCATGAAGCTATTTTTAGCAGCCTCCACCATGATTATTTACTTTTCATCGATTGAAGTTTCGCTTGGGCATCCATTCCAAGGCTTCTTCTTCGTGTTTTGTTCATGTCGAGTCTGTTTTAATTGTAAACAGCCGATTTCATTTCTTCCATCAATTTCAATTTAATTTTTAAAAGCAGCGAAATAAAATTCTCAGCCAGATAAAAATCCCCCGACGATATCACTCGAGCTCGATGACTCCGAAGACGAAATGAAAAATAGCTTGTTGTCTATTTTAAGACGAGTGAATAAGCATTCAAAGAAGAAGACGATGTAACGGAAACAAACACACAAGAATAGACCGAACAGGTACATCGACGAGTTTATGTTGGATGCGCGCCATCCTTACAACCATAAACCCGAACGATCGGCCTTGAACAATTCTCAGTTCTCGGCTTCATAGAGACGCACGCATCTGACGCTTCTGATTGGATTTCGAAAGGAAACAGAGAAGAACAAGGAAAGGGACTTGAATAGACACTTTTACTTGCACAACTCCTTTTTCAGCCCCTGATCGAGACTTGTGAAGTATTTAAGAACCGTCCCGACGCTCGTTCACCATCATTGAGACACATAACTCATCAATAGATTTCACACTCGTAAATCCTCAAACCCTCATGTCAAACAATCAGCTTCAAAAAGATTTTACAAGAAATCTCAAAACTTGAACCCTCGAGTTTTGTTTTAAGTTTCCCATAAAACTCTCTTCCAAAGCGCACCGTTGATAAAGTGGCTGAGAAGAGGGTTTTATGACCTTCCAAGCTCTTCCGAGTTTATTAGAAAGCCATTTGGAATTGAAAAGGAATCTTTCAAAACTTTTTAACGATCACATTGTGTATCAATTTCATAAATTAGCCGCTTCACCCTCCCAAGACGACGTGAAAGACCTAAAACCGAAACTGTTGTCGTCGAAATGAACAGCCGAGCATTCGATGCGGGTAATTTTAGTTTAGAGTTGAGTTTTTAATGAAACCTCTAAAAGGATCGTCTTGTTCCGATCTGATTAGGTTCGATATGGGTTTCGTTTGAAAGGCCCGAGAATTGCTCACTTCTTGTCATGGGAAAAGATTTGTCAGAACTCAACGGAAATTAAGTTTGTCGAGGCCTCGAGATCATCCATCACGATGTTTTATAGCCTTGTTGAAGCACCCACAGACGTGAAAACGTTTACAATAAACCTCACAACTTTATGGATCTCCTCATCACTCGCCAGCCACTTCAATCGGATGCGCGATGACATTCTTAACAAAAAAGGGTTTGGCCCATCGCACATTAGTTCAAGTCGCTCTCCGATTTCTGTAAAATGCAATCGAGAAAAATTTCCGATGGAATGAATCGGTGATTTATTTCAGCTTCAATGTCAGTGTTGGCTGTTCTTGCGACGTCGCATAGTGTGCTTTACTGAAAGGGCCTATCAAAGGTGGTGTGTAGAGTTAGAAAAAATAATTTTCTTGCTGAAAACTTCCAGAGTTAAAGGTTGTCAGAGTTCACAATTATCAACGACAGCCTTCACTAAGGCCCTGTTTTAAATCATTTCCTTCAATATGTTTGCCGTCTTAAAGAAAAAGTCTTTCAAAGGCTTAAGAACGAACACAAATTCCAGATTCGTTGAGCCTCACAACTTTCAACTGTTTGATAAATGTGTCAAAGACCGAGCAAATGTTGTCGTCGTCTCGAAGCCCTGACAATGACATTAAATTTAATACCCCAAAAAGAGCACGAACTCCGAGAACCGAACGGAATATTATTAAAAAAGCATAAAGAGAAGAGAAAGGAACAAACAACAAAGAATGAAGCATAAGAATAACTTCTTAGAAATTTCGTGTTTGTTCTCAGCCTGTGGTCAAAGAGTTTGTGGATGTACAAAACTTGCAGCGCTTTGTTCTTGGCTGTGACTGAAATATCGATCATCTGATTAAGCACAATCTTGGATAATTTGAAACCACAAACCGAGATTAAGGTTTTCTCGATGTCCACGGTCGCCAGACACAAACTATTCAAATTCAGGCGAGAAAAGCCTTGAAATTTAAAGCGTGACATGTTCTTCGAGGGATTCTTTCTTCACTTCTCCGAGAACGATTTAAAGCAGATAGCGGATCTGACGGGATTTGTTGTGACAGTTTTCTTTCGTCTCTTGCTTGTTCAATCAAAATTTCCTTATTAGAACGTTCAGTCGAACAAATTGAAAGATTTTTACACACAAAAGAATGTTTTTGTAAGATTGGAACTTAAGTGCAAGCCAAAGAACATGGAATTTGCGTACTTTTAGATGACTTTTTTGCGAAAAGATTTCATGCACTCATTTCCATTGCTTGTCAGCATAAGACGGCTTAGTGTAGATCGATCCATCAAAATTCCTTTCTCTTGAATATCACACGGCAAAAAACCATAAGCCCAACTTTGCAGTCAAACCAGGCCACGATTTATTCTAAAGATGTTTATTTTGAGGTGCAGAACAACCCGAGAAAGGTTGAAGAAGAAAAACCGTTGAGTTTATGTATTTCCTGATTATGTAATCTCGCATAGTTTTATGTATGAGCATCAGTTTCGAGTTGTTTACATATTTTACTACAGCCGAGAATTGTAAGCAACACGAAGAGTAAGAAAATTTACTCCAGCCACAGCATTATGAAAAATTATGGAAATGAGATCTCAGTTGAATCGTCGAAGATTTATTCCACGAAGTTATGGCTTCTTTTCACCAGATTTATGGTTCTTATGTTTTCTCCACTTTAAAGCGAGCGGAAATCCATTCGGTTTTAGCACATTACGTGGTCGGCATTTGACCCACATTACGCGTTCGATATGTTTAATAGCGGAAATCGATCATTTCAATTCACAACTTCGGGTTTTCGTGTCTGGCAGTTCAAATATTTTGCATGAACAAACATTCGACAACGGTTCAAGAATGTTTTGACTCAAGGAATTCGATTTCTCGCCAAAAACAGAAAGAAAGCATTCGTCAGCGATCTGCGACACATGAATGAGTCTCACGAACGGTATCTGCGCGCGCAAATGATGAAAAGTTTTGCTCTCAATTGTAAAACATTCTTCTATTGATCATCTCTACGCCCTATTCAGAGAGACACGCAGAGAATGGACATGAAAAATAATCGTAAATAATTGGAAATTATGATTTGAAGAATACTTTTCTAGAGAAGTTTTAATGAGATTTTTCTGCGCGCGAGACAAAAAGCGGCCAGCGAAGACGAACCATCTATTCAAATGATGATGAGCCATCTAGATAAGTCTTTAGCAATTGAGTCGCTTTTTGTGCCGTTCTGTGAGTTCTTCTAAGCCTTCAGCATTAACCACACTAATGAATTGCGATACATTCAATTATGAGCGCCGTGAGACAGAGAAGAAAAACGAGAAGGTACTGATCTTGATTCCTGGCGAATAACAATTGCATCATTCCATGGACATGAACATACTTTCCCATCATAATGAGCCGTCATAGGCACTGTCAGTCGAGCTTATAAATTTCGAAAGCAAATTGATTCACTAATGTGGCATGATGCCACAAGCGGACATCTCCAAATCGGCGCCGAACACTCCACACTGCGTTCTGCTTAGCAAAATTGTGTCGAGTGCATTAATAACTCGAAGAATGTTCATGTTTTATATAATTGAGATTGACTGACAAAACTTTTGAGTGTCAGTTTACATTCCCGCATAACTTTGACTAATGAAATAATTAATATGATACTGAACTAAACGATTCTTGGAACGTTTGCATTTCCCGTTGGACAATGAAGTGAAGTGGAAGATGATCGTTGCAGATTGCAATTTGCAGGGGCGTCTTTGTGGGAGAATTACATTTTTATTTTAAGAAAATTGCATGGTTTTTTTCATAGCCACGCTTAAACTCGGTTCATAGCCTGCAAAAACTCTAGAGCCTGTGAATTCAAGTTCAAAGAAGTTCCTGCTAAAGCGAAAGCGCAGCGACTTGCAATTGCAGTTAAACAAGGACTGCAATGTATCCACCGCTTACATTTATCATTTCTCCATGTAGCGCTATAAAAAATTATACTCCGAGATAATCTCTTCGGAATGAAAATATTTATTGTAAGACATTAATTCCTATCGCACTTTATGCTGATAAGATAAAAGAAAAATGTTTATGATCATGTAATTACGAGTAAAACCCCGACAATCTTATCACAATTTTTGTAATCCATCTCTTTGCCTTCTCTTCCAAAGTTCTGGTGAAGTTTTAGTGTCGCCATAAGAACTGAAATTCTTGGAAGGTCATTGTTCCCGAAGGGGCTGAGCTCGGCAGCAGCCAACCGTACAAAATTGTCCCAACATTTTCTTTAAGCCGATGTTGCATAAAAAGCTGCCAAAAATGTCGCAAAACGAGATTCAGTTCTCTTTTTTTTGGCAAACTCGAAGAAGAAATCGAGATATTCTTATGGCTTCAGGTTGTTTGTATAAAATTTGTTCAAAAATTCCGAAAAACTGATAAAGTTTCGGATTTTTCCTTACTGGCCTTAATGAATCGCCCGTTAAAACGTTGGCGAAACAAAACCAACAGAGTTCTCCGCGATAACAAAGACGCCGGGATGGGAGCAATTAAGAAACAAGAAATTCAGGTTCCTTAAAGTTTTCGAGGCGATAAAATTTGCTTAAAATATATGCAAAAATCGTCTGTTGGCGGTCGGTCGACACGTTCGGCGAAAATCTCCGCAGAAACATTTTACATGTTCGCCTGAAGCACAAACGATGTTCCTAAATAATGAAGCTATCAATCTCCTTGCACGAAGGTCTCCAGCATAGAACGCCAGCAAAAGAACCGAAGAGACTTCAGCAAACAGCTCGAATGTGTGCGCCTTGGCGCAAATTAAACTGCACACATTGTCGAAAATTAAAAGCAAATAATATCGGCCGAAACTTGAACACTTCGCACCAACGAAATTTTGACTTGCGACCTTGAGTCGCTGCCTCGGAACGAAAACAAAAAAATATCAAGAAAAAGCATAAGCGAAAGAAATGCTTTGAGAATGAAAAACGTTGAATTAAAAGGCGAACGTGCTGGTGTGTTTGTGAACCCTCGGCATACACTCAACAATCAACAGCCTTGACGGTTACATCAACTTATGAGAAGTATTTTCGCGTTATTTTTCTACATATCATTGACTATTTATGGAAATTCGAGTTTTCGGAATGGCTTTGGAACCCGACTACGCGAGATCTCTTTCGGTGCCTTGTGTGCGCAGTTTTTCAGCGTCTTTCTTGTGTGGTGGCTGGAGAATGAGAGAACGTAAAACGGGATTGTGAAAAATCGGATGATTGAAAACTTTTTTTTTCTGCCTCACATTTTTCGGTCTTTGGAAAGTGTGTGCAGCTGAAAACGGTGGAAATTTAGCTTGACGTGGATTTTAGCACAAGTGCAGACACGCTGACTAAGTTTTAAATGGACTTGGTTGGCTTTTTCGGAATGCCATTGTGAGTTGTCGTTGCTAAGCGTACTATCATTGGCAGATTCAAGCGCGAAGCAGCGAAACTTTCAATGTCGATGTCGTTCGCTATTTTTAACTCGATGCATCATAAAATGTCGGTCAGTTTCCTGTGCTGCATCGCAACGTCATCTTCACTGGCACATGTTGCCAAGCACAGTTGAAATTAATTTAAATTGAAAGCGGCAGACAAAGTTGGAACTGAAAATGTTCAGTGCACTGCCAAATACAATAAATCATGCTGTTTGAGGCCCATTTGTGTCGATTTGGCTTGAAACACTTAGTAGTCATTGCTCCTCGAAGTCATTCATTGATCCCGTATCGTGTCCCAAATCTCGACTTCTCTCTAATACTCAGCACAGGCGAAATGTCATGATCGCATCTAGCGTTTGCAATTGTTCAGCCAGTTTCTCGGTATTTCCATTTGTGAACTTGACATTGGAATGCCTCGACCTAGCGAATACAAAAATGATTTTAATTTGAAATTCGCCGTCTTTGAAAGCTGAATAGAAAAAGAAATTATTAGTTTCTGCGAATGCCAAACGTAGATAGATCTCGTGTGTTTGCCAGTTCTATTTCTAATTGATGGCGGTGTTGTTGCTGGCGATTATTGAACTCACACCTTGCACGCCCCAAAACATCTAAGGCCATTAATATCACATTTACAGCCTCGAAGGCAATTCCTTTAAAATCCACACAATTGATTGATGGCAGAAAAATTGCCATTTTGGCTGACATGAGCTTGCAAATCCCATTGAAATGTATGCTTGTTGTTACGTACGAGGTTTAATGACGAAGACAACGACTGAACAGCTCGGCCCACTAGGTGGTAAAATAATTAGGCGAACAAATTGTTCTGGAATGAGATCAAATGTGGAAAAGATTAACTTGATAAGCCAGATGGCAAATCGCATGAAAATTGCAGATGACTCGAGGGTGGAAATAGATTTGAATTGACTTTACGTGTCTCGTAATCGAGAGATAAGCTTCGGATCAGAATTTTATCATAAATCGATAAGCAATTATCATAATGTGGTTTAGGTTTGACGTAGTTTCAATGTGACTGATCACCAGGCGATGTGGGCTTGAGATGTCAAGTATTTGACTGATTTTACCCTGGTGGCACTGAACACTCACCTGTTGCTGGTGAAGGTGCAAACGGTCACAGTTTTACTGAATAAATTAAGCTGTGAGCAACACCCACAAACTGAACTTACAACTTTCACTCTTCCAAACTACCCACAATGGACCTACAAGTCCAACACTAATTACAATGTCATTGCATAAATTGTGCATGCACCGAGACCAGCTAATCTCCCTTCCAGCGAACTCCGCACACTTTTTGCGTCACGGTGATTTATGATGTGTGGCTGAAATTTGCAGTTTGCACAAATGTTTGCATTTTTTTATGGCTTGAAAATGTAAATTGTGTCGATTTCGAGCTAAGAATTATCACAGAACTGCATTATGATTTCATTCGTTTTTTGTGACTTGCCGATCGATCACAAATGGAGAAATGCGATTGTGTAACGAATGTTTCGCGATAGCAATCGCTCTGAATGCATTCAAACGAGCTTTCCATCGTACATTGGGGCTTGATTAATGAATGAACTGCGTAGCGGCGTGGATAAAATTTGTTTCAATACATCGTAAACCCGGACAATGAACCTCAATTGAATGTTCGACGCTTCCGAAACAGCCACAAACAAGACAATAAAGTCGCCAAAAATGACTCATCGTGAATCATGAAGGTGAAACATGACGTTTAGGCTTGGATTTTTTTCAAAGAACTGCTTCGGATAAGCAGAAAAAGTTTTGTATTCTGCGAAGCAACCGCTAGTCGATGATTCACAATTGTGATGCGATTAAGTGATGACTGCAGAAGCGAAAAAACTTTCATTTTTCATCACACATCCGCAATGAGTTTTTCTGCTCTCCCTTCACTCGACACCACTCCGCTGCAATCGAGTCTGTTAGCGATAATGAAGACATTGAAGCGGGAAAAAAGTTTTCGCATTTCTTGAGTCATCTCCGGTGTCTGGTATCTGCTAAGCGAAGCGACCATGTGAAATTTTCTCCCTTTGACGATGTTCCCAAATTGTCTCCGCTGAAACAGAAGCCAATAAATGTTGTCGTTGAGTGGAAAATTATCGGAGACACTTGAGACGACTTAACTGTTGATTTTTTCGTTTTGCAACTCGCCACAAATCGCAATCTCAATGGGGATAGATGATTGGAATGTAAAAGCCAGGCACCTCTTCAAAATGTTTACAAACCGAGTTCGCCATGTTTACGAGATGTCTGCGGCATAAATAAACATAAATGAGTGCATGAGAAATTGTGATTTATCAAAGTTTAAATCAAATGAAAGCAACGGAACATTGAAGCCGCAATCAATCAGATGGATTGATACTAACTACGTTTGAATAGCTCATACGAGAGTTGATTTCAATAAGCATTGAAAATTTTATGGTTTTATGCTATTTTTATGTTGCCATGAACTACTGAACATCTAGATGCATACAAAAATAATAGAAATCACAGAAATGAAGCCACTTCAACGAATAAAAAGAATAAATACAATAACTGTAAAAACCTTAACAAATTAATTAACTAATTTTATTTTAGTTTTGAGCTAAAAATTCATCAGAAAGATATCAATGTTCCTGATGTTGGGGCACGTACCCTTCTTGTCATGAAGTCTTGCGTTAGAACACTCGACTATTGACATTGTTAATTGCTTCAAGATACGCTCACACAGTTTCTACATCGAGTGTGTTTCAACTTGAAAGCGGGATTAAACCAAGAAATTGATAAAAAAAAATCATTGAAAGCTTCAACCGAACAGTCTACAGATTCAGACGTTTCTGGGCCTTACCAATAAAGAAACAATAAATTGAGGGCCAGAGGGAGTGCTCGTTTTAAACAAATCGTGACATTTTGTCGTCTATCAATCTCCAGATTGCTTGTTTTTCTCCCCCCGGGCGATCCGTTTGTCATCAGCTTGCAGTTCGTCAGAACAATGAAAACCTTTTGTTTGCATAATTTGCGATTTCCTTCAATGGAGTTTTCAATTCACGTGCGGCTCAAACTGTCAACACACGATTTTTTTTTCTGGTGAAGTTTTTCAAGCCTCTTGGAGGGAGTGACGCAGCAACACTACAAGAAAAAGTCTTTCGAAGCCTAAAAATAGATCACACAAATGCAATAAAGACGCAGAAACAAACCAGAGAACCCCGGAAACACATGTTTATGTAAGCAGACACCAAGAACTCGAAACGCTTTCCCATTCAATCCGTTATTCGACTGAAACTCGAAGATGGAAATTGAATTCAGAGCGGTTAAACAAATTTTCAACTGATTATTTTCCTTCCTGTGCCTTCGGGAAAACGCTAATGGTTATGAAGGGAAGAAACAATTAATTTCACTCTAAGACGGGTTTTCTTGAAACAAAAAAGTTGAGCCGGAATTGCCGTTCAAAAGTTGATGTGCCGAGATGTCGTCAGGTTCTCGAAACAATTTTTTTCGTGCGCTGCCGTCATAAAGTGTCAGACTTGAAATTTATGCCTTTGGAGTGTCAGGGTCGGCAGATGGGTGCATTATGTCTGTGTGAATTATCGTTTTGTGTCGGTTCCTTATGCGTTTCAAGTCTGAAGCGGTTTTGGAGAAAAGTGTTAAAAAAGAAATTCAATGGAAATTTGAGACTGTTGATCGATGGAGTTCGTTAGAGTCACAGACTTTGAAGAATCATTGATGAACTTCCCCCAGAAATGAATGCTCGATAAAAGAGCAAACAAAATTGCCGAAAAACAAGCAATGAAAGACGAAACCGAATATTAATTTCAAATTTATTACGTGTGCACATCGTCATACACTTCATACCTTTGTCGATGACTCGTAAAGGATTTCCGGTGGACTGGAGAGGGAGGGCAAAAACAAAAGTGTTCCAAGTTGCGGCCCTTTGAAGGAAACGATACAAATGAAGACATCAAACACATGAAGTCGCTTGTTGTCTCGTTGCTGACTCTTTTTCCACGAGGCCCAGTTTCGATTGTGGCAGATGCGCTGAACGGAGACAAATATTTATTCAAGGAAACTGAAAAAGAAGTTTTTGTAACTGAAGATGCGCCTAACGGTTGGTTTTTGCGCGAAAAATAATTGGAATTATGAGTCGTTTCACTTTTCAATGCGTTTTTGAGTCCGTCTGCTGTCTCTCCTTCAGGAAATATGTTAATTAAGTTTGTTCCAGCACATGACTGCAAGCAGTTCATTCATTAAATGCGTTCTGCTTCATCGAGAGACGAACTGATAATTGAGGAATGCAATTAACCATTGCTGCTCTCGACCTTCTAAATTAAATTAAATATTAGTTTATATTGACGCTCTGTCATTCGACTGACCCAAGATCGAGTACACGATGCGATTATCAATGCGGCGTTTTTCTTTATTCAATTTCAATCACAGCGACAAAAAAATTGTGTCTTCGTGAAAGCTGATAACGAAATGATCATTGAAGCTAATTGGAATTAGTCTCTATTAAATAATTTAATTAATTGACTTTTTTTTTCTTCGTAGGTAAGCCGAGTTCATGCCGAATCGGGGATTGCGCGTCTTTCACTACCGGATAAGTCCAAAGATGGGTCCACGTGCAGTGAAAAATAAATTTGCCTTCGAAAAGTGCACGAGCACAACGGAATATTGAGCTGAGACGTTCGTGAGTAAACGGCTTTTAGAAATTGAAACCAGCGTCCATAAAATCCGACGACATGAAAATTTCCGCCATGAAATTGACATTTTTATCATCAATTTGAACTGACATTTTCCCAGCGCTGTGAAGAAACAACAGTAAAAAGTCGTGTGTGCATCTACAAAGTCGTGGAAAGTTTACTCTTTGAACAAAAAGTGTTTAATTTGGGCGCCTCTCGAAACTTTCGATGCAATCGATGACACAATTTTCATAATTACATATCGAAACGACGCCTTTCTCCAAAACGAATCGAAGCTTAAAAGTTTTCTTATCAGCAAAGTCCGCTTTGGTCAAATGGTGAGGGCTCAGTTCCATTTATTTTGGTTCACTCTGTAACCAAATCTGTTTTTGACGAAACATAAAACTTTTATGACAATCTCGTTCAAATGGATTCACGAGAAACATTCAACGCTGGGCCCACGCGAAGCCGCCCAAGCAAAAATAGCTTCGGAATGTCTCAATGACACGACGAAGAAAAAAAGACAAATCAAATCACGGAATTCCATTCGAGTCACTCTTCCAGAACTCTGTCCACGCCATTTTTGGACTCTTCGCGGAGACAAAAGCCGCAGCAAAGCGATTTAAATGGAAATTGTTGTCGGAAAGAATTAAAAGTTTATTGAAGCATGAAAATTTTCTCAGCTAAATTATCTTCCTTTCATTAGATTTCTTTCGATAATTTGCAAAGAACTAGAACCCAAGATTTGTAAAGATGTTTTTTCGTCTCTCGAGAGGGTCAAGGTGAAGCGAAGAGATAACGAAACGAACACGAAATAAGAAGAAAGAAATTCGCAAATTGAGATTAATTTTTGCGGAATCATCGAACAAGAGATTTCCGAGAAGCGACTTCCTTCATTGTGCTTGGGTAATGGTGCTGGCCAGTTCACATTACAAAATGTATTGTGGCGATGAAGATCGTTCTATTGAAAGTAGTTTGAGATGAATCAGAGGTTTTGCGAAGCTTAAAAAGGGGTTTTAAGCTTAGATTTCATTTAATGCTTTTTGTAAGTCAACAAAACTTTAATTTGATAGCTACTAATGTGTGATTGCCACCTTCAGCTAAAGCAGATCTCCTTTAAACGCAGTTTCAATGCTGAATACGAAGAAAAATCCGCGAATCTTAATTAAACTGTCAGTTTACCCCATTACGAAGATCTTTTCATTTAAACGACTGCAAACGCTGCGAAACTTCTTCTTGTTATCAAGCTTACCCGTGAAAACAATTAATAGAACAGAAAAGTAATTAAACGCTTTATGAATCCACCTGCTAAAGGCGCCCGGAGTCTCCATGTGAATCGTAAGAAAATTTCCATAAAATGTCGATAATCAAACCTTGCTACCGGCCATTAATTTTATTGCTAGTTTTTATCCGTTTCTTTTCTCTTCATGTATCTCTTCATTGAGTATGAAAATTACAAACTCCTAGTAATAAATTAATATCGACTCTGTGGTCTGTATTTAATTTAATGCATGCAGCTTTTTACTTCTTCTTCCCTGGAACAATCTTGATTGAATACAAATGCACTTTTTATCTCGTCTATGTTTACTTTTTACCTACAAAAAAGCTTTTTTTATAGTTGTGAAGTGAAGTGAATTGAATCAACATCACAATTAAGCAGGCACTTAATTATAGACATTTCATTGCAGTGATAATATCGACCCGTGGAGAAGAAAAATGGTTTATTAATTGACATGTGTCCAGGCGTTTCTCATTTGCAAATGTGGCATATGATTAACTCTGTTGACATTTCAATGACATTTAAATGTAGGAAGATCTGCGCGACAATCCCATCTGCCGTTAATGGTTTTTACTGTCTCGTTTTCGCAAAGCCGTTAAAATGTCAACAATTGTCCATTTGCAGATGGCCTGCGTCCGCTTTGGTTGTCTCTCATGAATGGTAACTGCTAGACAATCGCGGCCGCTAATTGTCTTTGAATGTTAATGGAGAGTACACAAGCTAAATTAATATTTGTTGATGGAAGAAATCATCGATGGATCTAAAAGTAACGCTAATTAGTTGAGGTTTTGAGATGCGCAGTCTTTTATCTAGTTAAGTTGTCCAATGCTCGATGTGCCAGTTCTTTGTCGATTGAATGTGCCCAATCGATTAAGTAGCAAGCAGAACCTTTGACAGAAGAGAAAATCGGGGCAGGACATGACTCTATACATCAATTGTCTAAGCTTCAAAGACCCTGTTAAGCGGGCCATCCTCTATGTACACTTTAAACTTGAGTACAGAATGCGTAGCTGTTAATCATAATTGATTTTTGATGAATGAACAAATGAGCCGCTGATGAAGTTCTCCAATAATTGTGAGTGGCTTTTATGACACTTTAAACGCTTGAAAATTCTCCACTTTATTGAATGATTGATGCACACCATCATTTGAACACAACCGAAACGTTTTCATGTTCTGACGAGCTCTGACGGGGAAAATTCAAATTTCTCATGGTTATCAGATTAAACTCGCTTAAATCTTGCGCGCGTGCTGCTCGAAATTGACTAAATTGATGAATTATTCGATTTTAAGAAGGAGAAATTGTTATTTATTGCAACCAGCGTTGGCTTAACGAAAGTTCGACAATTGTCATAAATAGGTCATAGAGAAGATGATTGATCGTGCACCGCTCAAATCATGTCTTTACAAACGTATAACAAATTGTGATGCAACTGCGATGGTGCAAGCTACACTTAATGATTAAACCGTGACTACAATAATCTCCCAGCAGCGACTGCTATTAAACTTATTAAATACTTAAAGCACCACATGGGGACAAACAGCAGCAAAACTTGAATTTCTTAAGTCGATTTACGACTGCGACAGGTTCGGTGACTTAAATTTAATTAGACAACTTAGGAAATCTTTGCTTTTCTCCGTGCACTGTAATTTTGAGCCCACACCAACGATCGACACACAAACTGTCTGCACAGACCGGCCTCTAAAGCAAATAATGACTAAAGCTGGTGGAAGTGGCCCTGATTTAGGGTCTTAGGAAGGCTGTTGTTCGGGATCAACTTGCAAGGTGATTATCTGAAGTATTCTAAAGCACTTACATACACCAACTCATATAGACTCTGTTGTTTCGTCACGGGTAATTTATCAACGTCCCAAATTTTGACGCAAATATCATTTCAAACATTAATTACCATCACCAATCGAGAAGCTAATCCACCTACCTAATTGCCGAGAGTAGCAATTTTGAAAGCTGTTACATTTTAACAGAAATCAACCTTTCATTGTTGCGAACTGTTTGATGAAGAATTCAGCCCTCATTCGTCGCTTCATTCAGGTTGGGGGAGATTAAAAAGTTTAAAAGATTCGGATCAACATGCATTCGGGTGAACAAAAGAAGTGAAATGATGAATAACAACATAATTCCAGCAAAGAAGCCACTAATTTCGGTACCAAATCACTCCGAACACAGAAAGCAATCGGAACAGAGCCCTTAAATAAACATCTGTCAAAGCAATAGTGCAGCATGGATTTGAAATTTTGAAAACGAATGCACTTTTGCGTTGCAAGGATGAAGGAAGGAAACAAATAACTTCGACTTACAGCACAAGCCAAAAAGGCAGTCTCCGATCATCTGGACAGCAGACGGCTGCGGCAGATAAAAAGATCCTTTTCTTGAATCACTTTCTGGCACCATGTGTATCAATTCATCCACTTTTAAAACGACTCTAATCTACCATTAACGTCGACTCGTGTCGTAAGAACTTTATTGACGATCTGAAAAGTTGAAAAGTAAAAACACACACAACGATTGCAGTTTAAATACAATTGCAGAACGGCCAACTGCACAAAAAAAGTTTGTAGCAATAAAATTTCAACATTTATGATGAAAGCTTTTTATAATTAAATCACATTAAATGGCTGTAAACTTAGTTCCTTTTCACAATTTCTCGAGTTTGTGACGCATATGCTCGATGAATTAAGCGATATGGAGCAAAAGTGAGAAAAAACATGTTTTGTGCATAAAAATCTATGTTTATGGCGATCGCACCAAGAAGAACACGAAAATAAATCGTTTTATGACGCAACAAAAGTGACTCGTAAATCAAAACATCCAAAACGACACCGAAAGGCGATGAGAAAAATCTTTATCGAGCTATGCTTGATGGTATTACCAGTATTTACGGATCATTCTCGCTCATCAATTATGTTAAACGCATTTGATATCCTCTGAACTTTTCGCTTTTCGGCCGAATATCAAAAGCATCTTGAGTAATGATAAATTTCGAAGTAATGATAGCGACATAAACAGAGAGAAAATTCTCACATTCTAATAAATTACACATTAAAAACGCCTCAATCTCATTTTCATGCTGTGGGGTGGTCCGTTCGTTACGTCACAGAAGACTTTTATCAAGACTTCAGTTGGGATTGTAACTAAATCTTGAGTTTTGAATGAAAACAAGAAAGTTCATAAACAAACGATTTTCATGCTCTTCAACACCTGCACTATCCCCTGTGACCGATAAATTAAATTATCTCGCATCCAAGTTCATGTTTAAGAAGAAAATCATAACTTTCATGAAGACATAACATCTCATAAACTTTAAAGTTTAAACTCCAAACCGAGTCGAAAACAAGTCGAAAAACTGTTGTTCATCGCTGATGCAGCATGAAACAATAATTTATGTATCACTCGCGGTGGAATGCACTCAAGTGTAGCATTTACAAATTTTTACTGATTCTTATGAAGTATTTCATGTGTTACTTTGTCAAAATTGGTTGGGTTTTAAAAGATCAAGGAAATCTTCAGAGATTCGTTGCCGCTTGCAACTGGGATTTCAGGCCACAAATTTGTAATTTGTCAGTTCTGTCGGATGTTCTTTTGAAACGCATTGAACTGAATATTTCAAATTTTGCGGGCAACGCAACTGCTAGTAATCAGCAAAAAATATTTTGAGTGCTGCAGCATCCACAAAGGCATTGAAGAAGCACAAAAGAAATCTGCAATAAAAATCTATAAAAGCGTACGAGCGAGAGTTTCCATTTCCTTCTGTCTTTTTTACGAATGCTTCTTTGTCAGTCTTCGCCAAAAAAACCATCTTGACTTGCATACAATAACTTATTATTCCCCATTATGAAGCGAATATTTTGTTACAAGCTCTTATGCTTGTATGCATCACAATTGTTTTGAAAACACAAAATCCCCTCTGCGCATAAAATCCGACACAATTCAAGATGATACAATTTCAGTGCTTCTCGGGATTGCAGTTGGAGGCTGTAAAGCAGAAAAAAGAATCATTCTGAGAGATAATTATCCGAAGCAAAGGAACAAGAGATAAAACGCTGCATTGAATGCAGTTTGTTTGGCTTCTCGTTTTCAGCATTTTCTGTGGCCGTATGAAAAATTGAAACATTTATAACATTCGAGAGACTTGGAACGAGAGAAAATATGTTCTGTTTGTTTGTAATAAAATTGTTAAACGACACGTGCATACGAAATCGTTGAATATGTTTTACATTTTTCGGCTTTCTTCGCTGCAGTGAAATAGTTTTTCACGTTTTGAAAAATTGCTTTTCAAACATGCAATCGGTTGTGGAGTCATAGGGGGCGATTCTAGAGATATTTAATGCAGTTTACCAGCTCAGCCTAAATCTTAAGGTTGTAAATCTGCAGATAAACTCCAGTTTTTAGTCCAAAAAGTTACTTTCAAAGCTCAGATTTTAAACCAATTTCAATTTACATTAAAAGTTTTTGAAACTACATCTCGTCTGTCATTGCCCAGCTGCATGTGCAATGAATTAACGTCGATCTGCATTAATAGGGCACACGCTAAAGCACCATCTATGCCCTCCCGTTAGCAACAATAAACATTGCCGAGCATATTTCTTCTTGAAGCATCTCGAAGATTGAAAAGCACTCGATCGCTGATTGAACGCCGTAGTTTGGAAGTGGAGTGCTGTCGATTGTAAAGTATCCCGTGCGATTGATATGTGAATTGAAAGTGACAGTTATGTACGGGGCAATTGGATGGAAAACACTTCGGAGCGATGAATAAAATTGTAAATTGTTCGTGTTTCTATTTATTTGTTTAAGATCGAAAGAGTTTCTTCTGAGAAATGATCACCGCTGAAGTTTTTCACGCCATTCCGAACTCTCTTCTGTTTGCAATGCAATCGATCGAAGGCAATTGAACGAACTTAGTATTTACTTTTCCTGGCAGGGCATGCAAAGGAATGAAAATAAATGAAGTGTTAATGTTCGCCTTTTAGAAGTTGAAAAACTCATCGAACATGCTGCTCCATTACGAGCGCGCGCGGGATACATCCACGAACCAAAATATTGAACAGATGTCGATGTGTCTGAAAAACGATGATAAAGCTGGAATTTTTGTAAACAACTCGCATTAGTTCGAAACGGTATTGGTTGTAACAGATCGAAGGTAATTCGAGACGAGAAATTTATACTTTTTCGAGGGTCGAAGCAACAATTGATAACGGGAGCAGATGGAAATTTATGGCGAATTTAAAGTGGTTCAGTTGCCAGTCGCTGCTGCGCTCAGGTTTCCGGCTTTCAACTAGAAACGTCAATAAATAACCAGCCACTCACTCGATGATGTTATTAGCATTCCCAAAGCACCATAAACACGGAAAATCTCTGATAATGATGATTGGAAATTGAGTAACAGCCCATGCAGCAGCATTTGCATTCATTAAATTAATTATTCATGTCATGTGCCACTTGATGTAACCATTTTTCCAGCCTGTGACTCGAACTTGCGGTATGTTTCCAACCAGAGTGATCCAGGACCTGGTAAAGTTTAGAGAAAGTTCGCAGTTTTCGATCAACAGAATTACAATAAAACTGTCGAGAAACTTAAAAGGTTCAATTTTAAAACCACCCCCACACAAGGCCCCGCCGACTCAAATTCAAATTAGCATAATGCATGTTGTCAATATCACGATAATAGACGTGTTTTCATGTATAAATCTTAGCACCGTTGCAGTCACAACATCGCTCTGCCCGAAATATCACAAGCTCGGCTTTCACTTGCCTTCCAAGATGGGACGAAAAGCCTTCCTCACGATTTTTCACTTCATTTATGTTTTCGTTTCTTGCTTACGACACGATAAATAAACGATGACATTTTCAAAACACAAACTAAAAGACGAACAAACAAAAAAGCGCTCGATCGAGAGAAAGAAAATTAGATCATGACTTTTATGTTTTAAATTAGAAATAAAAGTCGCAGTCTCCGGCCGTATGTGACGATCGTGGCAGTCGCTTTAATTATTCGACTTCGAACTTCACAGATTCGAGCTGCGAATGCAGCGTGGCTGGCCCAAAGAAGCTGTGATATCTAGTCTAAGTCACCGACGTGCTGTAGAAAAAATTGTAAATTGCTTCGATGGCGCACGTTTCATTCCCGCCACAAGCTGCGCACATTCGTTAATCTTGTTGTTTCGCTATAATTTACTTCGCTTTCAATTTCAACGCTTTTTTGGGTGAAAAAAGAAAAGGTGCTGCCGGCACTCCAATGCGTTCGTTAATAAAAAACACATTTTTACGCTTTTATCAGCCGAAGAAAATGTGATAGCGGCCGCCAAATAGTACAACTAACAGAAATTCCAGGCAGATTGTGGATTTCGAAGCCAATGAACGTGGGATTGAAAATCAATAATTGAAACTAACGAAAAATATGAGTTTTTTGATTCCAACGCTGATCAATAAAAGAAACTTTCGCATTACATCACCGCCCGATAAATTCGCGCGTCGCAAAAATTGTGTAAACAACTGTCGCCGTTCGGGGTTATTCTTAGAATGACGGGAACACGTTGTTTACTCGAATACTTCACTGTGCACACCAAAACCCTTTCAGCTCGGCTCTTATCTTATCGCATCTGGAGATAAAGTCAATAAAATGCGATATCACGAGCCTCAAATCTACGTTCAGCCTTTCACGAGCAAGAAAAAAAGAACTCGAGCGTCTCGTGTAATTGAGACCTTAATGTGACGGAAAAGAATTTTAGCGTCAACGAAAATGTTTTTAAATAAATTAAAATTAGAGACCATAAAACTCAAGATAAAGTTTAATTTATTCATTGAGTAAGGCATTAAGAAACAATTTTTTTTTGAGTTCATTAGGAAGTTGGCCCCAGAGAGAAGGATTCAGAACATAAAATTAGCAACCTGTTTAATGGCTGAGCACTGTGGAGATCGGATTATACGCTTTGGGGACTTTGGGGCTGGTTTTAAAGCAGTTTTGTTGCAGAAAAAACGAGTTTCTTGGGTGAAAATTTGAATAAACGCGAAAATATTCAAATTAAATCACTTGTCGGTAGATTAATTCTCAATTCCATGTCACGAAACAGGCAAACAACCCCAATTGGTAGAATTTGAAGCACTGAACCATGAAGAACACTTAAATTTTCATTTCGTTTAATCAGTGTCCGAGAATGTTTCTTAATTAGCTGAGACAAATTGATTTTGACTACTTTTCCACTTCCATTGTCCAAAGCCAGCGCAGCTCGTTCATCGGATCACGTTTCTCATGACGCAATTTCTTGGCATTCCGCTGCGCGATTAGCATTTATGCCCAAGTTCGTGTAATTAATTAAAACTTTATCGCTTTGGAAATCTCAGTGGAACATTAAAATAGCAAACTCAGTCGGTGCGGAATTTTAATTTACATCAGAATTCGCTTAATTGAACGCTGATTTTGCTATGAACCGCGATTATTGTTTGCGTTCTGAAGCTTTTCATTCACTTGCAAGTCATTATTTGAGCTGCATTTATTCAGAGCGATTTGAATCACAAACATTTCTCTCGTTTTCATAACGTAGCAATTTAAAACAATTGGAAAAAGTATCAAATTGCAATGAACAAATTCATCATCGGAATTATTTGCACCCGCAAGGCGAACGGACGAATCAATAAACCACGAAATTGGACTAATCAATTTTTATTTCAGTATCAATTTTCACAACTTCGCTTTCCGTTCCTTCCTCCCATTGTCTGATGTTTATTTATCCAACCCGATTGCCAATAAGAAAACACAATTAGAGAGCGAGAAACTCTTTTCCAGATCGACATCGATGAAAGAAACGACTCGCATCGAGAGCATCGATTTATTTGCATATTGACAATGAATAAATAGAACCGTGAAGAAAGCAAAATTGATTAACCCTTCTAGGACAAGCCTTGACAGTTCCGGTCAGCCGGAGAAGTTGAAAATTTGGAAATTCATCGCTTGTTTCTTGAAAAATCATAAAAAAAATCAAAAATTGCAATGATTTTAGTCCAACTTTGTCTCAGATTGCTTCAAGAAGGCAAATAATCACACTGCAACAAAGTCTTTAATTATAAAATGCTGACAATTAAATGATTTATCTCTTCCGCACTTTGACTGCAACTCGACCGACAGTTTGCAGTCAGAGTTTCACTCAAACCGCAGCTTTTTAATTTCAGAGATCTCGCTTGGGTCTAAAAACAATCAATCTCGGCGTGTCTGGGAGTGAATGAAGGAGAAAAAAGCTGCGAGATCTCTGATACACCAACGGCACTGCAAAGCCACGGTGAACAAAAAGAAACGCAGATTAATTGCATTCTGATATTCGAGAGCCGATTATTGAATGGTGGCGATGTGGAAATTCAATTTCAAGCTTTAAACTCTCATTAACGAGACATAATAGAGAGCAATTTAAGGTTTTTCTGTGTCGCAAATGAATGGTCGGCAAGGGAAGCCGTAGGAACGAGTGAAACTTAAGCAATCACGTGTGAGAATGATTAAAATCAGCATGTAGCGACGTGGATGAAGGAAATTACGTGTGAATGAGATGCATCAACGCGAGAAGTTGTTTCATACGCCCATGGCTGTAAAAATGCGCATTTTTCGACCATTTCCTTGATTTGAAAATCCGCTCGGGCTTCGCGTGATGAAAACAGGTTGAAATGTGTTTTCCAATTTTCATAAATTTCTTGAGATCTGAAAGATCGAAGAAAGTAATAACTGAGATTCAGGCTGCCAGCCGATTTACTCCGACACTTTTCCATCCACTCGTTAGCTCAACGCGCCTGGGAATTCAATTAAGATTCAACCCGAGAGCCGCGAAGGCTTGGGAGCTCCGTGCCCCTTGGCAATAAAAACACGCAAAAATATTTTGTCCGCGAATTAAAT
>JPYR01000786.1:10374-25789 GCA_000775305.1 Belgica antarctica | reverse complement strand
GCCCTGGTTAGAATTGACGCTAAGAAGGGTATGAAATGGATGTCGATGGTTATTTACTTTGTTTGCATGAATTATTATAAAAAAAACTTTTCGACAGTTGTGACATAAACTTTGTATACACAAATAAGTACAACATAATAAAGTTTTATTTGAGGTTTTGTGCAACCTTGTATGTTAGGTAAGCATTGAGTTATTTTTTCATTCAATTTATTTTCAAAATAGCGACTGAAACGTACAACTGGATCGTGAAGCTATAAAAATTTGTTCAAAATGTTGTGTCAACCCAGTGTCAACATTGTGGCACAGGTACTATAGTTGGCCACGTAAAAAAAGTCAATTTGAAGCCTGTAAAGAGTTTTTCATCAGCTTGCTTCGAAAAAAAAGTTTTATCAATGTCGTCTGTATTGACTTGATATACGACTTTACCAGATGAACAAGCGTTCCACAGTAAATCTAATCGGTTGAAGTAATTACAATAAATTGAATGAAACTGTTTCAATATTATTTCTGCAGTATGTGGAAGCTGAAATTGGATGAGTTTCCTCGATAAAACGTTTTTTTTGAAGCTTTTATGAATAATTTTAAGACATTTTTCCTTCCACATCACAGCAGCACGACGACATTTCTTGAAGAATTTTTTATGACTTCGCTTTATTTCATTTTTATTCTTCCGGATCGATAGGTTGCTGGAGCAAGAAGCGATCGAACGGTTCTCTTGTTGACTTTAAAAACCAGCTCTGCCGTTCGCTGTATGTTCAGTGTACATGGACGGAGCGTGAAACCCTCGCTGAAACATGTGTTGAAATCGATATAAAGTTCAATGAAGCATGCAAAAGGAGCGGAAAATTTTATAGCGAAAGCAAACTGTGGAAATGAAAAATTCTTTTGGTTTTATTGACTGTTCCATTCTCCGTTTCTCAATGCGCTCGGCAAACTAAACTTTATTAAATAAATTTCTTCTCCGGGCGCTAGGAAGTTAAACAGCACTAAGCGCCTCAGATTTCAATTTCGAAATTTCTTCACATATTTTCCTCTCAGAAACAAATTGTTGGCGGAAAATTTCTTTTGAAATTGCTCAATCAACTTTTCTTTTACTGTAAAATCTCTTTAGGTTCGTCAAGGCCATGTGAAAAGTAGCCTGGTAAGACATAAGAAGAGAAAAAGATCAAAACTGCTTGGAGTAGCTCGAAATTGTTTAAAATTCAAGCTGAAAATCACTTTCCGTGTTAAACTATGCGATAATTCCCAAAGTCCCTGCTTAATTAGAATGGCATTGCATTCACGTCTTGAGTCTTCCCTTTATCGAACCCAAATATGCTGTTCAAACATTTTGCAGACGCGCCGAGCAAATCAATTATCAGAACACGAAGAGTCTTGAATAAACATTCAATTTGAATAATTGATGTGATTAAAATTTTCGGAAATCTCGATCTTTTCACTCTCCGTGCTAAGGAAGCGAGCACGAGCCTCCAAAAGTGTTGCGTGTAAATTTTCTCAGTGATTGTGTCTTGAATTTTAATTAAGTGGAAAAGCTATGTCTCGAAATTGAAATTTATAAGCAGACACTTCGCACAAATACCGAAAGTGACGTGATTTCCGCAAATTTCCACGAGCACTCTACGACTCACACCTAATTAGAATGTAAAACGAGCTGTAACGATGCTGTTACATCGGCCGTAAACCAAAAACTTCAAGGCCAGTAAATTATTTCATCGAACAGATCGAAATTTATGACTTCTCGGATATTCCGGCGGGTATTCAAGCTTTGTATTCATCTCATTAGCGCGATAAAGTTAAAAATGAGTTCACGCCCGAATCGCGATGCTGGCAAACGAATAAATTAAAAGTCGAAGCCAATCGGCGAGCAAAAAGAACACAAAACTTGAGGCCATAAAAATGTAAATCTTCTTAATAACAAGTTAATTACCGATAAACCCAAAACAGTTCGCTTTTTGCTGGAACTCTCTTTCATTCCCTTTTCGGGACAGAATAAATTGCTGACTTATCTCCGCTTTCCTTTTTTCGCTGCTTTTTGTTGAGCATTCGGCTCGGTGCCTAGATTACAATCAACATTAATCTGTGGTTGATTTAATCTTAATAAAGTAAACAAAAACAAAACATTTAGTCTTCGCTAACTGTACAGACCTGAAAAGTTCAATTAGTAATTTAAATGTTGGATTATTTATTTACGACAAAGTAATCAGCTCTGCGAAAAGTTTTATCTCTTAATTAATTTTGATGGAAGTCGGAGTAGAAGTTTAAGGCAACGATGCAGGCTTAGTAAGTTAAAAAGCATTTCGCGGATTGCATCAGCACGGAGAAAATGTTGCTATCGACGAAACTTGGTGCTTTGTGTGACTGACAGATAACAGTCACATGCTTTCAAAATTCAACGACAGGTCCTTTGAATAGAAATGCCTTCGCGTCTTTCGAAATTCCCTCGAGATCTGTGTATAACTGTCGTGTACACTGAATCACAGGTCAAAACTTTTGAAAATCGTCTTGGCTTCCTTTAAGAATTCTGTTTACGGAACGACCCAATGATTGTTCAATAACAACACGTTATGTACGGTCGTTTCCTGTACGTGCTGCAGTGGACGGAGAAGAGTTTTCAAATTAAAGTCTCCATTAAGCAGGAAACTTAAAAAAAAATCTCCAGACTTGACGCTCTGAAAACAGACTCGGAGCTATTTTAAAAGCGCAAAGTTGTCGTTGGAACTGTTTCTGTTGCTCGAAGCCATATTTCGCAGAAGCTATGAAAAAATATTAAAAATTCCAGTCAAACGTGACTTGAAAGTCGTTATCCGAGAGCGAGTCATAACTTGTGCCCGATCTTCTTCGTAAAATAATTTCTGTTCGGTGTAATTATTTGTCGTACATGGCGTGTTCATAGATATGCGACGCTGTTAGAGAAAAACTCTGAATTATTAACATCCAAAACGTGCTGCAAAGCGTCTTAGGGCTCAGCTTTCAATTTTTACCAAATATTTTATCATTAAAATGCGATTTCTTGGCTTTGCTTGCGCTAGACAGACGATGCTTCTGTGGTGCTACAAATTGCCAGCGGGCGCTTTTTACTCCGAAACAGCGGATTGCGTGCGACTGACAATAAAAAAACAAAATTTTAATTAAGCAGTGGCTTGTCGAAAAACGAGAGAAGCGCAGGGGGAAACGATTCAGTTCATGTTTGCCTCTGAGATTACAACTTTTTCATTCTACCGAGAGTTTGTAAGGGATTTTCCGGGGACTCTCCTGGATGCCGTAGAGCTTTTTTGAGGTTAGAATTTAATCGCTTCGGTTTTGATTGGACAAATTGCTTCATTATAATAAGCGAAGGTAGCAATAGCGATAAAGTCCTGAGGGGCCATACATTTAGTTAAACCGTGACATGCAATCATCCATGGTGAATGAAAAACCACTAAAATCAAGCTCGACATAAAGTACTCATTGGAATTCATGAAATGAATTGCATGAACACGACCTTTATTCCGACTGCTAAACGTTGTGTACGGTTACGAGACTCAAGGACACACCCTTATCCGCTAACGGAGCTAAGTATAATAGAGAACTATGTTCCACAGCGCTGGAAATAATTTCAAATTAAAGGCAAAGTGGTTAAGGCGGAATGTAAATTTAATTTACGAACATTTGGGTGGGAAAAAGTTTTCCTCCTATTCTTTATTCTCTCCCTGCATTTGTTGACTTCAAGTTTTGTTCTCTCCGCCCACCCTACCGACTCGTTCTTGTTTACGATTCGTATTAACTCTAATGATGGAAACAAAGCAGGGAGGAAAAACTTCCCAAAGCTTTCAACTTTTCGCTTAGCTTCCATTCATTTTACGGCAATTCCATTATGCGTGTGCTCAAGGAGCAAATTTTTTTAATGAAGTTTGCAGTGCATTGAATGCGTCTACATCGCAAATTTATTCACGGATAAACTTTTTAAGAGATTACACGAGTTTGTGCGGTATCAAGTTTTTAAACTGAATCGCAGCTCCTGAGGCCATCTCGGGATTAAAATTTCTTAATCACGGAACTCGACCAGTGCTTGCACAACTTTCCCTGGCCGTGTGATCTCGTTCATTCGTCGAGAAAATTTAACAAATGTGAAAAGCTACTCGTGTTTTCTGATGCGAACAGCGAAATCTCATTAAGCAGCTTCAAAATTAAATTTTTCGCTTATAAAAGCTTATTGTTTGACCGAAGCACTCAAGTTTTTGATGACTTAATACAAACCAGCTTCTATTGGTTGCCTGAAAACGCTTTCGAAGTCGTTTATGCGATTAAGATTGGTATTTCAACATTTTACCGACAACCTTTCTCCTGTTGTGTTAATTGCTTTTGCCCTCTATCGCTCTGGCTTGCTTAACCGACTACCCACCCCAAGGGAAAACAAGCATTTCAACATAGCAGGTGCATTTAAGACAAATTGATTTACTGCCATGGAACATCCAGTAATGAGTTTTATGTTGACATTAATCGAGAGTCGAGTCATTTATGCATGAGGACGAGAAATAATTTAACTAATCTCTGAACGGACTTATCGTTTGATGGATTGAAAAAGACGAGAATGAGAGTGTGGGTAACTTGCTGGGATGTTAAAAGCTACTTCACCTCCAACATTTTACGGTTTTGTGTTTCAAGAGACGAAGAAGACTAATCGTGCATGGCTAAAAGACATTATGTCGAGTTAATGCATCTCTTTGGGACGCTTTCATCCATGATGCACTTCCTCTCGTTCGTCTATCATTGAATCTATTTCATTATTCGAGAGATGAATATCAAGCAATAAATTTACGAGCTCCTTAATGGCACTGTTATGGATGATTTATCATGTTGTCGGTGTTCGTTGAGGTATGTTGAACAACACTGGCGGGCGATGGAGACGTGGAATAGCTTAAGGTGTGCTGCTAAAAGCAGGCAAATTAGCCTCATTAAATGTGTATGAGATGTTTCTGGTATTTACACACCTACAGCCATTTATTAGTAATTTAATATGTTCATAGAAACAACGTTTAACGTCGCTCAAGGGATAGAATGATGCTTAAGCTACATCACATCACATTCATGCAAGAATCGTAATAAAAAGTTCCTTAAAGTCGTCACCATGGCATACTGACAGGCAGGTACGAGGAAGACGAAACAGCTGTACGCTTGAAGCACCTAAATAACGTCACGTTTTGTGGCAATTCTTCTTTGTTAAGAACGGAAGGAAAGAACGAAAATGGCACAATGAGTCGGGAGAAGGTTTTAGCAGCGAATGAAGAAAAATGCTTTTCGCTTAACCTTTAATGTAAATTGTTCGGGCAGAAGTGATAAATTCCCTTCAACGGGAACTCTATTAACGCGAATGGCAAAGCAAAAACTTTTTTTTTGCGCAAATGTTGAGATGAACTCCAAACGATTTCGACTTCCGGTCTAAGATGGCACAACATTCCTTGATGGTGCTTCATTTGTTGTGCATAATGAAACAGTTGGTGAATTAGTCGGGATTTCTTGGGGTAGAGAGGCAGCCAGCAAGAGGGTGCTAATGGGGCCGTTAAGGGGTGATGAGATCGCATTTTTGATAATGACATCATTACGCTTGTTGACATGACGGGTCATTGACAATTAGAAGTTGGGGCGGGACGTGAGTCTCGGATGTACTTAGGAGTGGTTGAACAAGACACTGCACCTGGGATGTTTTGTTGTTCGATAGAAAGAAGCTTGCTGAAATATCTGAGCTCTAATCACGTTCCAGCACAATATTTGTGTTCGTTGCTGTAATTATCACGTTTCCACACCTTTTTGCCACCTCCTTTTCTTGTCATCACAATTTTAGACTCTCTTTTAATTAAATTAAAATGTTGGCAAAGTCTTTTGATCTCCCTCTGCTATTTCGAGCCATCCCTGGATCTAATCACGTCCACCAGAAACTTATGAAACGAAAAATCATCACACGAAGAAGCAGCAATCCAATTTCTCCGGCAATCTGCTTTTTACATCTCGTTTTATGTGTTAATTGAAAGAATCCCTTTCACTCGCAGCTCGAGATTCTCATTCGGAGTGCTTGCGCGAAGAAATAAAATAAAAACTAATTGGTTCGTTACAAAGCGCTTTACGGTTCTTCTCCATAGGCATTCAGCCTAATCAACATGAATAAATTAGCAGCAAGTAATCAAAAGATTTACGACGTCGTTTTGTGGATTTCTTAATTTGCATCTATGAAATTCTGATGTTTTACTCACAAACTCGAGATGAAAGACCAAAATTTCCAAATGAAATTTCGTCTCATTCACAGAGATTTTTTTTTCTTCTTCATAAATCCTATTTAAACATTCTCTCATAGCCTTTCATGACTTATGGCACAGAAAATATTTGAATAGCTGGGGAACGTCTCTCTTGCCACCTCCCACCAGTCTCCTCGGGCTATCATACATCCTGAAAAATTAAAATTTTCTTCCAGTCCCAATTCAATGACTTTTAACCTTCTGCTACAGCGCTCGTTGTCAAATACAGCTGGTTGGAATAATTAACAATGAAATTAATGGATTCATTGTGAGATCTTTTAAATTTGAACGGTCAAGAGACGGCGCAGATTTTATTAAACTGATTGATGTTAAGTTGTTGCAATTTTCTTTGCTGCATTTACAACTTCAACATTTCCACTCGTTGCATTTAACCTCATCGCATTCCTCGGGAATTCATTTAGCAGAAATGCATCTTGGATCTGATCATTCTTTCGCCGTCTCATTTTCTTCTTTGTGATATCTCTCGACTGCAGCATTCCAGAAAATGCATAAAAATAGAGCTCGAGCAAAATAAAAATAGATTTGAATTTAAAAGCGATGGAAATGAATAAAAAGAATGCAGTTTTGCACATCGCAAGCGAAACAGTTGAATGTAAATACGTTTGGAGCATTTGTTGCTTTTGTGTCCATGTCGGAAAGCTTATAAACATTGACTAGGACTAGAGTTTGCTCTTATTTTTTTAGTCACGGTCTCTCCGCCCGCTTTTTGTGTAAATATTTGGCAGAAGCTTTAATACGAACGTTTTGGCTATACTTTATCGTCCGTGCTTCTTGTTTGTATCATTAGGACTCTTGTTTGTATCATTAGCAAGCTCTACAGTTTCAAGAGCACAAGTACGAGCGAGCTCTTTTTACCAGCTTCAAGATCAACTGATTTGTTTGCAGAAAATGTCAAATTAGTTTATCTTCTTGCTCTGTTGCCAGGAAAAGCTTATTTGTATTTGTTTGTACACATTTTCCTTCATCGAAGAATTTGAAAAACATTTTCTCGTCTTTAATTTTGCTCGCTTTAGAAACTGGATAGTTAAAGAGTATTTGACCAGCTGGATTAGATTGAAGTGAAATTGTGAGATTGGAAACGAAAAGAGAAGGAGTTAAGACTAAAGATACATTGAAAAAACTTTAGAATTTGTGAACAGTTTCAACAGGAAGTGTACATAAGCTTGTAAGTAGTTTCAAGCTTTGGTGTTGAAAAGAACACTCTGCAACCTCTGAAACCTTTATTAACTTTTCATCAAACCGAACTTTTTCCTGACAGCAAAAAACAGCAAAAAAATTCCATTTCAGTTTGAACTTGTAATGATGACTTGAAATGATCGTCACGGCGATTTTTTTTATTTTTAAAATTTACGCTGATACTACACTGCAGCCATTCGTTACTCAGTTATGCAATTCTAATTCAATTTCAATACCAAAAGCTGAATCCACACTTTTCTCCGTTTATACAACCGACACGCACATTCCGCTTCAAAAGTCTCATCGATTTTTGCCGGGATTTCATTGACCTAATCCGTTCCACTCCCAGATTTTATCGGATAACTACAAAGCCAGATTTCAACTGCCGTCTTCTGTTATAGAAAGTTTATATTTCTTTATTCAGTTCGTTATTACTTTAATTTTTTTTGCCATTGTGGGGGAATGTTTTTGCAGCGAAATGAACGGCGAGAGACACAACTCGATGATAAAAATTGATGAACCATTAGAGCAAAGAAATTTTGAGGGTCGTTTACATTTTTATCAGCCGGAGAGAAAGAGAAAGTAAAAGGGAAAAGCGAGTAAACTAATGGCATCCCCAAATTGATCATTACGATGTTATTTTTTTTTGGCAGCTACGCGCGGCAAGGGACAAATTCTGGTTGATAATTTATGTGGCTTTCAATTATGTAAGAGAAATTATGAGACGATGTAAGACGAGAAAGCACAGCCAGAGCGCAAACAAAAGCGACATTAATGGAAATTGAAGGAAAAATATTTTCCTTCTTTGTCTCCACCGTTTCAAGTTTATCAAATTACATTTCAATTAAGACAGTGTGCAACGTTTCAGAAGAAAACATTCACAAACGATTTTGACAATGCTCCTTGAAAGCTGTTCGGGACATTTGCACAAAGAAATGAAATCTTTTCGATGAAAATCGAGAGAAAACATTCCTTTATCATAAATAGAATCGAATTTTCATGTAAATTTCTTCTTTTGTTGTTGTTTCCTTCGAAAACAGAAAAAACGATGACTTCCAATCTTTCTCGCTCAAGGCCCTTCTTTCGTTTTATGTTTCGCCAACGTGCATAAAAGTTATTAATAAAGCCAGTGATGTCAATAAACTTGGAGGTTGAGACGGGTGGGCGAGAAATAGTCAGAAAATCGAAAAAACTTCGAATTGTTTTTCTTTGTTGAGCAACGGTCGATATAACTGCCTTTAAAACTGTAATATTAAAATGTTGGAAGGTTATTTGAACACAGTCAATTTTTCCTGGAATCGGGCTTGGAATTTTATCACTAAGTTAAATGAGTATCAAAGTTTCCATTTGTACCGTTTTAATGAAGACAGTTCGAATGTTTATCGAAGTGTTCAACACAACAAATTAAAACAAATGGCATGCTTTGAAATTTTCGTTCCTATTTGTGACGTGTGTAGGTTTACCACGCAAATCTGAAGTCTAGCTTATGAAGAAAGCAATAAAACAATTAAAATTCATGATAAACTTCACTTCAAAGTATCTCCAAAGTTCAAGCGAGAGATTTGATACACGACTTGTGAAATTTTATGCGATTTCCTTTGATATTTTAAACTCGGCAGTGATCTTGAGGTTAAAAGGCTGTTGTTTCACCTCAAAGGCACGTTCCAAAGTGTTAGGTATCATTTTTGAAATCAATTTAATAAATTGACACTCAATACTCCTATAAATTTAAACAATTTCTTGTGAACTTTAAGTCGGGCTGCCGAAGCTTCTCAAACAAACATAATGGCTGCATCGAAAGTGACGCAATTTCAGGTCTCATCTTCATTTCAAGATATTCCAATGAAAAACAATCTGCAGAAATTTGAATGTAGCAACATCATCGTCGGTATCATCTTCAAATTTTGTTAAGCTCGATATTAAATAACAAAGACTCGAGCAAGACGTTTCACAATTTAATCTTTGTTTAATTATTTCAAAAAGCAGATTTAATCAAACAGAATTAATATTTTAAAGTGCGATGTGCAAGAGATTGTGACAGATCTGGGCTCTGTGCATGATTTTTAGCTCAATTTCATCGCCAAACGGACGAACCTTCAAGAAAAACCAATTTATGCCTTCGTTTGTTTTCGATTTTGCAATTGGCAGAGATAATTCGCTTCAAATCTCATCTTATGGCAGCTCAATACTGGTAGGTGGTAAGCCCCTGGAAGCCCATTCCCCCATATATATTCATAGATCATTGAGACAAATTGCCATTTATAGAGACATTCCACTATGAATGATGCAAAGTGCGAGAGAAGAAAAGAAAAAGCTCGAAATTGATACTTTTCATTTTCTGTTCTCCTTTTCATCGTTCCAGTGCAAAAGCGTAAGCTTCTTATCTCAGATGATAAATTGGTTTTTTGCTACCTAACACTTTGTCATCGTGAATGAGAGCTGAAATTGAGCTCGGCATTACTGCTCCAAATAAATGATGTTTTTCATTAGACTCAAGCATACATAATGACGAAATATTAGATAAGAAATTTCACTCCGAAGTCTGTTTCCAGTGTTTTAAGGAGTTTGACTGTTGCAGTGGATGGAAGTGAAGGCACGCCTTCAACTTTAATTTGATTTTTCACAACAAGCTGAGAAGATCAAGTGTTGTGATTGAGTCTGTATGGCGCAAAATTCTGCCTGGGTACGCAAAAGCATTCTTTTTCTTCAATTTCACGTCACACAACGTCTTGAAGAAATTTTTGCTTGCTTCGCTTTTCCGTTTCCCTTCTTAGCGCTATCGAAGCGTAACCAACATGTTGTGTATTTGAGTGTATGATTCTTGTTTTCACCTCGGTTGGCTGGAAAAATTCCCCATCACCATTACGGCGGCGTTCAGCTGAATTGAAAATTGTCAACAACATAAACGAAAATATTTAAAATTGTGTTTGTTGATCAATAAGCGACGGTAAAGTAATGTGGGCTGATTTTGATGGAAAATATATGGCAGCGGTACAACTAGAAGCCGTCACGTGCTGCGATAAGGATATTTCAAGCATGCTAGTCAAGCAAGACCACCCGTTGGTTGTTATTTTCGTAATTTACTCTGCAAGACCAAACCTTGAAACGTCAGTACCAGAAATCGCCATCGATTCTCCTGAAATCCTTTCAACATAGAATGTTTACACAACCACATCTGGAAGATCTCGAGATAGTTTCAATCAGTTACAGTTCACTTGACATGCATAAACCTTGTTGACTAAGTTCTTCTAAAGAAAAGTTAAGTGAAGTGAACACAGAAGCTTTCATTCTGCGGATCAAATTAATCATTTCGATGAAGGGGAAGTAAATAATCTATTCACTAATTTTCCATTATCTCTAGAGTTTCAATTCAATATTTCAGTCGACCAAGGATAAGTTGATTTGGGAATAAATCAGCATGCTGCAGAACGTGGCTGGGAATTCATTAAAAGTTGTTCAATAAAATATAAAGCTAAAACTAAATGAAATACCGTCAGCATTTTAGCTATCGAGAACCAAAAGCTGCTACAATACTTTTATGAAGTAATTACGACTGTGCAAACATCATTAAGTGAAAGCAATGGTTTTGCTTATCCAGACTTATATTATAATGAATCCTAATTGAACTATAGTTCATAATCTTCTTCGAACCCTAAGTTTTAATTAGAACTTCATGCATAATCACAAAAATTGACAGTTTTTAACTTGTTTGGAATCTAAAATTTTCCTTTCGATTAGGAAACTTCAAATACGAAAGAAAATCACTCAAGAAAATTAAAATGTTTAAAAGCATAAATGTTTAAGTGGTGTTACTATAAAACTCGAACAAAACATTTATTAAAACCTAAAAGCATCAATAATGAACAATCATTGCAAATCTGAAAAATGCTTCTCGTCAATGCTCAAGCCAATCACAAACTTCTCACACTCAGTGATTTGAACAGCGATTGCATCAATCAAGTGCTACAAACTTCCATTCCAAATATCTTTGATGGACTGAATTTCTATTTCTCAGCTGTTTTTGACTCTGCACATTTTTAAAAGCTCTCATAGAGTCTCAAAATGCAATAATCGGATCTGCATTATTGATGGTGTTGAGTCTTCGTACCGAAGAATGTTCAACATCAACTCTTTCAAGTGAGATGCAATCATATCAATTCAATCTGAATCGGAATGAAAAATGTTTGAATTGAGAAAAACTTGTTGCAGACGTTCGTTTTGAAGTTTTCTGCACGATATATGCATGTTAACCCAACTTGAAGCTTGATTTATCCCAGATTTATCGAATTTTCAACATTGACTTCGAAATTCAAGAAATTTTAAAAATCTACTGATTGCGGACGATTCTTTGCGCCGAAACGATGAAAGTTCAATTTACTGTTTCGCTCTGATTCCAACCAAAATTATGAATTTTTATACGAGAAAACTCTGCAGCATTTGAAGTTCTCATTGCATCGACTTATGTCGCTGCTTCCAAATCGTCTTCTTTCTCGGGCACTAAATCTTCGTTGACGGTGATAAATTGTCGTACGAAAATCTTGAGCAATTTACAATGACTGCGTGCTTCTTGCCATTTAAAACTTTGAGCTCTGCTGAAACTCATTTCAAGTCGAGACTTAAATTTCCAATTTGAAAGTGAAAAATCGAAAAACTTGAACGACAATTTATCACTATGACCCAGTGAGTGAAATCTCTAACAAAACTTTCTGCGCGGGCTGTTGCGTAACTGAAATTTAATGTCAGCAAATTTGAGGCCGAAAAATTTGTCGCCGAACTCAAAACGTTTACGGCTGGCCTGGAATCTCGTAATTTTGGTTCCAAATCTGTCGTGACAGTTTCATAAATCGTGACATGAATTTCATGCACGTTGTGCCTCCTGATGCGGCAATTTTCAACGCTTTAAATATCTCGCCGAGATTCTTAAAGTGTTCCAGTCTTTTCAACGGCGTTTTCCATAGGAATTACATTAAGGATCTCTTTGATGACTGTTGGGTATTGAAAATCGTAAAGTTTTATGCTCGAGAGTTTGTGCTTTTCATGCTGCATATTTGATGAGTCGAAGCACATTTTTATCATCTACATCTACACACTTTTTCGCATTAACAATTGCTATGATGATGATGACAAATGAGCGAGAAGAAAAAACGATTCTTTTCCTGGCTCGTATCGCATGAATCGAATGGAATATTAATTTATTACATTCTTCCCTTCGTTTTTACATGTAACAGAATATCTTCGGCATAGCAATCTTTTATATCGCCGAGAATGTTGATTTCATTCAAGATAAAAATGATTAATTAGATTCACATTGATACACACGAGATGACTGAGTAATTAATCCCCATCAGATTTTCTCTCGTTACGTCTAGTGAAAAATTAATTTGCTTCTTTGCCTTGTAGATTCCTTCCACTCCGCGATCTGCTCGTCGTGATGATAACAATCAATTAGCAATCATATCCACTGAAATGAAGGTGAGCAGGAAGATTATAATTGAATTCCGCAGAATTCAAATGAGCAAAATTCTATTGCGAGCTTTTTTATTCAGTTAAGCTCCACATTGTATGCACTGTTAATTTCGATGTTCAGGATGTGCAAACAATTGAAAATTATTAATAAAATCTGAGGTAAACTGTTGGCAGGAAGATTAGTTGTTGCCTCGCTTCACTTTATATTCTTTTAAAAACTTGTTACAATTAATGACAATAAATAACGGTGAATAATAATAATAAACAAGAGTTGGTCGTAGTCGTGGATGTTTTTATGAATGAATAACACGTTGGGCTCTGTGTAGCCTTTGAGAGTTAATTCTGAACATTTTCGATGCAAAAATGTATGCAAACTGTGTGAAAGTTTACATGGTTGTTGGAAAAGTTGGAAACTTTATTACTCCTCGACATTGTCTACCTTACGTTGTACACTTTAGCCTGACATGTGAGATTTCTTGCTGAAAGTTCAATGCTGTAATTTTATGAAACTTGATGCACAACAAGCTTAGGATTATAACAAACAATCTGAGGTTTTGCACACTTTGTTACTAAAGCACAGTTTTTTCATATACTTTGCATAACGAAAGCTTTGAAAGCTTGTCAGAGAAGCTTTTCCAGTTGACGCGTATATCTAGACGTACATTGTTCACGCAGTTGACGTAATCCACTAACGTTTCGCAAGTGCACAAGGCACTTCTGCTTTTATGATATGCTAAGAAAAGATAAACAAGCGATCAAGCGGCTTTTCTGCTTTCTTGCCGTTCTTTCTCTCAACTCTTCTCCACTTTCTCATAGGAAAGAACAACAAATTCTCTTTGCGTGTTGAAGATATGAGGGAAAATAAGTTTTTAAAAAATAAAAGAAGTTGTTTGTTAGTCTCTCGAGTGCGTTATTCCATGACGAGAATTCAAAGAAGCAACAAGTCACACTGAATATTTTTAATGTTAAACTCTTCTGTGGATTAAGAAAAAGCTGTGCTTGTGAATTATTCAATCAAGTAATTTGTGTCTTAGGCACGAAGTGAACGGATAAGTGAACGGATTAATGTCAAAAACACGCGGAAAATTGTTCTAATTCAGCGTGAACTCGTTGCGGACAAATCGTTCTTAGACGAGTTTGAAATTGAAAATTATGTTCTCGATACCGTTAGCTTTTCAATTTCGCTCCAACAACTGCGAGAAAGTCGGTGAAATCTAAAGATCGTGCAATTAAGAAAGTGCTTAAGACAAATTGTGTTCGACCTCATGTGCTAATCAACTTTACCGTTATCGTTTAATTTATTTACATTTAATTTGAATTTATCAATTCGTGAAAGAAACGAACAAAGCAACCGCAATGTGGGCACTTAATAGAATCGAGATTCGCCTGCTCCACTGTGCCTTATGTCTTTATTTATCGGTTCAAATTTGCGATGCCGTTCCACAGCGATCAGGCAAAGATGTTACAGCACAGCATACGGGTAAGCGACCGGGGAGATAATCAAGATTAAAAATGTGTGCCAGAGACGCTTGCGACTCTTCCGAAGAAGTCTTTACAAGTTAACAGTTTTTATTAACTTTGAACACTAATTTGTCCAGCTGGCTGACTTGTGATAATTCTGAACTTTTGTAAGACTTCTTCTCTGCCTTCTTTGGCTTCCGCATTTTTGATAGAAACAGAACCGGGAAACAAGAGAAAAACGGTTTGCGTGCTGAAACAAAGAATTAATTTATCGAAATTAACGTTTTATTTCGTTGTCATCCGGCGCTGCTGTTTGACGATGATTGTTCCAATTCGTTCTTCTTCGTTTTATTTTCTGATTTCGGTAAAAAAGCATCTGGCTGTCTCCACAACAACACACTGTTTGCTGATACATCATTAATTCCCTCAACCGAGCCGTGCCTGCGCTGCAAATGCTCGAACAAGAACCTGGTCTGTGTGCGGCGAGTGTGCAAAGATCAGGTAAGTGTGGGCAAATGAACCTCAATGGGCTTTGAAGCGGAGAAAAGTTAATGTCTTTTTGATATTTTTACGCAGCCTTATCCACCACCGCGATCATGCATTCTCGTTCAGAAGAAGTCTTTATGCTGCCCATATCTCTCGTGCTCAAAGTATCACGTCAACTTTTACAAAAACTCGGAGAGAAACCGCGAGAGCTTCAATCAACTCGAACCCAACGATGAGAAGACGCTTGAGAAGAGTTCTCGAACAGATGACGGCGAAGAAGAAGCGGCGAACGGAGGTAAAGAAGGGAAACGCGATGAAAGAACGAGAAACATAAACAAAAACACTAATTTCAGGTTGTATTGAAAGTGGCAGTCTTTATGCATCAGGTGGGTAATCGTCGTTCTTATTTTCCTTTCACTCAAACACGTTTTTCTTATCGCGCGTAGGCTCTGCAATGGTCAAATCGTCGTCATCGTTGTGTTCTTATTGCTATTGCATCAACGGTACGTAATGAAAAAGCTTTTGACAGACGTAAC
>JPYR01000785.1:3749-15559 GCA_000775305.1 Belgica antarctica | reverse complement strand
GAATCAGAAGAAGAAGATGATGAGAAAAATGAAGAAATCGATGAAAATAAGCCTTTGGAACCCCTCCAAAAATGATCCACAGTTGTTGGCTACACAAAATGATTTGTTTTCGGTCCAAGTCAAGATAGTTTTATAATAAATAAATGTCGCTAGCTATAGTTTATAGAAAATAAAGATTAAAGGATGAATTTTCTTTCTCAAGTCACCACTTTAAGTTTTAATTAGTTTTTCACTTCTGATTATGATACTGTCCGTGAATTCCAAAAGTATCTTTAAAAGTGCAACTTTTAAACGCCACAACCAGCTCGAGTAACTGAACAAAGAAGTTCTACAAATGAAGACAAAAAACCCAGGGGTGAAAGCTAGGTATATTTCATCCCTAAATATCATCATTCAGAGTAAAAAAAGCATCTTTCATCCCAAAAAGTCATCCCGTTCAACAGCTTCCACCCCTGGGAAAAAACCTCATAAAAAACCTTTCTGCAATTTTGCCATTTGAAAGTGAAGCTTTTGATGGAGCTGCTGAAAGAAAATAAATCAACATTAAGCATTGTGAGGTCGTCCGTCAATGGTTTAAACAAGGAAAAAATGACTTTTGAATGGAACTTGTAATTTCTTTGAGTGAAAATATTGCAGAAACGTGTTAAGAATGCTAAGAGAAGAAGTTTTAAACTTCGTCTGGCAGATCGATAAGAAGAACGCTTTAAACTTTACCCGACAAAAATCTTCTTTGCTTTTCTTTTGTGCACGCTTGACTTGACGCTACCACTTCAAACGGTCTTTAAAGGGATTCTGGTTTCTTTTTTATCTCGATATCACTTCCACTGGGAGTTAAAACTGCGCTCTAGAATTTAAATTAATTAGACTTCTAGTTGTACAAAGTTTTTATGTGTTTGAATGCTGAAAGTCTTAATGAAAGCAATTTTCTATTGAAGTTAAGTTCCCTGAGAATTAATGAGCGTTAAGTTTGCAATCTCAAAACTTCACCATCGCGATGAAAAAGAAAAAGTTTTCTCAACACTCTCAAAGCAATGCACATGGAAACAACGAGAATAGATTACAATCATTGTTGCCAGGGTATCTGTTGCCTCAACAAACGCTCAGGGACATGAGTTTTCAGAGACGTTTAAACCAGAGAATGAGTCAACTTCGTCGTGCAAGTTATTTTACATTTGTAAATGCGGGTAAAGCAGGATAACTTTGTTTATTAAAACTTTTGAAGCTGCACTTCTTGGAACTTAATATGTGATCATCAAGTTTTGTTCTTTAATTATGCACATTTCCCAAGTAACATTGTCATCATTATAATTTGCTGAATCTTCAGGTAATGGTATCATTTTGCTAGCACAGTAAACATCCAGTTGCAGTTTTTATTCTTTGAAATCCTTTAAACAATCTGTGTCTAGCAAATATATTTTCTTTTTTGCAAAATCTCATTTATTTGAGACAGTTTCTGTGGAACAAAGCAAATTGACCTTTAACAAATAGTCAGCGCTGCTACCAAAAAGATGAAAATTAACATTTGTGCAGCGTGAAGACAAAAGCAAACATTAATTACGATCTTTGAGGTCGTTCTCTGCATAATTACAATCGCTAGGATATTTTTCTTTTCTGACTGTCACTATTTTTTCAGTCTTATGAATTTCCTTGTTTAAGTAATTTGCATAACTCTCGTTAAGGCTCTCGTTAAGAGCGAGCGAGGAAAAAACTTAAAAAGACTAATTGGGATATTTTAATAACGAGGTAATTTACGTTTCATGATAAGGAAGTTGACTGGAATACACTTTCACGCGTCATTATTAGATTTCAAAATTTTGGACTTGAAAACGTGCCAAAATTATCAGTTTTGAGATGAAAAATTGACATTTTACTTTTAAATACTTTCAATTTATTAAATTTCTTGTGATTTCAACACCAAAGTTGAACTTTAACCGCCACGTTGATGTCGCGACTTTTCAGACACGGGAATAATTTCCATAATTGGCTGATAGACATCGTCTACATAGCCGCGTTGATTTATCATCAAATAATTAAAAGATTTCTGATCGTCTTTAATCTCGAGATTAATCTAATGAGGAGTATCGAGCACGAGTTAATTGCTATTTTATCGACGGAAATTAAATAGTTTGGGCATGTTTCACTCGTTTACACTTCGTGTCGTAGAACAAACCAAATCATTTAATTTTCACCCTGAAAATACAAATTTCGTGAAGATAAAATTTCTAATTTTGGGAGAAATTTATTTTTTCTAAAAGTTAGATGAGTTTAGAGGTTTTCTGCTGCTTTCATCAGTTTGAAAATCTAATTTATTAGTGCACTTAAGCAGACACAAAATTAATTAACTATAATTGAAGTGCAATTAAACTATAACTCAACATATAGCGGAGCTATCGCACTGAATTATCAGAGAGTAAATTGACTGAAGTGAATTATCTGATGATACTTTGAAATAAATTGCATTCAGTTTCACTTAAATGAAAATTGCAGACATTGAATAATAACATTGAATAATGCTTATTAATAATGCTTTGAAAAATTCATAGAGAAAAGTTTATTGTTGAAGCAAAACTTCGGAATCATGGGTAATCCTTCAAACTAATTTAAGTGAATGCAGCTTAAGGGTTAAAAGTATCAGTTTGCAAATGCTGTCACTTCAAACAGCAGTTTCAGGTGACTGTAGACGCTTTTGTGATGAGTGAAGTCTTCAGTTATGACTTAAATTTCAGTCAATTAGGATTTAATGTGAATATTCTAACTTCCAAGACTCTTGAACGACGCTTCTCAACTTTCAAAACGTTTAAATGGAATCAAGCTTGATACAAAGCAGCGGAAATTGCGAGTGCAAAATGAAACTTCTTAAAACACGCTTAAAATAGACTTTAGAGTTTCAAGACGATGAAATTGAATTTCAACAGTTTTTCAAGGACTACAGAAGTTCAACAGGGTTGACCGCGTATTACTGAAGATGAAATGAGTTGAGCTTTGAAATTGTTATTTGAACTTCGAGATGTCTATTTAGCAGAACTTCTCATTGATCATCTGTCCCCGCATCATCCATTTGAAGCATTCCACATAACCAGCTGAATATGCAATTCAGATGGAGTCGTTCGCTTACAACACCGCCAGTTTCAAGAAGAGTCTTTAATCTCTCACCCGAACTACATTCGACGCAAAAGTTTCAAAAGTCTCGTGAGTATTCATCAAGCTACTTGAACCATGGCGTTTCAAAAACTCAATTAGGATTCTAGTGATAAATTATTCATGATCAAAATGGATTGGTGATGAGATCGTCATGGGGATTGGGAGTTTTAGTGTGCAATCTTCTAATGGGATGGAAAAAGATTCCAATATGCACAACTTTGCTTTGGGAAATTTATCGAGTTATGTAAACACTACTTCAAGCAAGTGGAAATTAAGCTACATTTGATGTTATGCATGATCGAAAGAATTTTACGCGAATTTACTCAAATTTTCATAATAATTTGAAAATACCTTCCTTCATAACCATCACTTACCGATGTGTGGGAAGAAGTTGTGTTAACCCATGGGCTTTCAAGCAAACATTACAAGTTTCATCGGCTTTGTTTTTATTGATGCTTTCAGCATACATTACTAAGCAAACAACTCTCAAAGCGGAGCTCAAAGCAGAGCTCCCCAAAGAGATGTGTCGTTTGTTAGCAATTCAGATTATATGTTTTCCTTCATTGCTACTGCCTTCGTCATAACAGGTGTCATTATTTATTAAACGCACGGGATGCTTATGAAGTAGAAGTTAATTCATTAAGAATTTAGATCTCATTTGAGACAAGATGGAAAGTTTTCTCAGGAATTTGTAAGAAATTTTAAAGTGATGGATGAAGGAAGCACTAAGCTTAAACAGTTTTTAAAGCGTATTGTGTAAACTAGCAGTGCAGTTTTTATAATTTTATTTATTAAGCAACTTCTGGCGTTTTGTACAAACTTCCAACTAACAAATGCAACACAATTAAAACCAAAACTTCACCTTGCTTCTTGTATTTCAGCTTAACTTAAAATGCTAAAAGTCAAATTCAATTACCAAGTTGTCTTTTTCTACGTAGCATCCAAGTTGTTCCCCAGTTGTTCCTGCTTTCAACATTCTCGTTACGAGCTTTGAGAATAATCATAAAGTTGATTATAAGGTTTTTAACTTGTTTATTTAATCGAGAGACGGAAAATTAATTAAAACTTTATCTTCCCGTCGTTGGTACGTACGTTCGAAGAAAGTGGGATATTGAAGTTTTATTGTCGGGAGAATTATGTCACACGATGATCAAGCCGGTAGAACGGAGAAGCAGAAAACATTCTCGAGATAGATAACAAAAGTTTCTCGTTTAAGCAGCTCTAGACTGCACCGGTAGCGTTTTGAGAGACTTTCGAGATCAACGATGAAAGACGTAGCCGAATAGTGAAGTTCACTTGTGTTTCGGTATTAAAATTCACGGCAGAGCTTCTAACGAGAACCTCTTGGGAATTGATTTTGCTGAACAAATGCAAAGGATGAATAAAAGGAGAAAATGAATAAATCACCTTTATTTAGGACGGAAATCAGGAAATTAAAAGAACATTTTCATTCAATAAATCATGCTGTTCTCTCATCTTTTGATGAAGGCAATGGCGTAGAGAGATGGTCAAATGGAAATTGGCCAAACCAGGCCCACATTAACTGAGCTTCAATAAATCATTAGTATTGATCGTTCTGTTGACCCAAACCAGGTTGTCCAGGGTTCCTTGGGCCATGCATACAAAAAGAAGATCTTTTCGCGCTGATTTGAATGTTCCAGTAATGGATTCAAGATAGAATGCAAATTTCATCCAAGTTTGGCAATGAAAACTCTGTTTTCATTAACAAATTGAAATACTTTTTGAATTGATAATCAAGGCGCTGTGCCTTCATCCCTTTTCACATTTTATTATCCAAATTGTTTTCGACATCTTGAGCAAAAAAATGTTCTCTAAATGTTAAGCTGCTACACGAGTCTTATGACTCAGCAGCAAAAAATATCTGAAGCTTCATTTTAATTATCAAGAATTCGCTTAAAAGCAATGATGCCTACCTGGGCTGCTTCACATGAATATTGAAAATGCTTCTAATGAATATTAAAATAACAAAATATTCGCTGGCGTAATCCCTACACACTTTAATTCCTTTCCACGGGGAAAAATTTCTCATGCTGAAAAGCCTTCCCAGCGAGTGCTTTGAAGGATGTAAATTAAAATTTTAATTATTCATGCATAACATGTAGGAATGATGGTTGGGATGGAATGGCACTTTACATCATGTGGCTTTGAACGTGTTTCCGATGTAAATTAATCGAATTGAAATATATTTCAAATGAACATCGCCATTTGGCAAAATTACATTCGCGATTGATTGCAAGCTGAAAACATGTCACTGTGAATGCGAACGTTAAAGCTTTTCGTTGTGTCTATGACTGACGTTTAATTTCGTATCGATTTTCAATTTGTAGAAACAAACATTTCTGAAGCACGTAGCATGAATGAAAGTACTGTTGCCATTCGAAACTGAAAAAAGCAATTTAAAATCGATTGAAACAATAATTTAACTTTAAATTGAGTTTAGACACCTGATTTTGAAGTAAAGGTGTTTCATGAAGATTTTTTTTTCAACTTATTTAGAAGACCATAGGGAAAGGCAACTGTAAAATTGCATATCTACTCCTGATTTATCAGTAAATGGAAATTTATTGTTTGTGTGGATTGCTGAATGAAAATGTGTCCAATCGTTCGATCAATTTCATCGCTGCGCATTAAACGTCAGTTAGCAAAGCTTTAAAGCTTCATGTTTCGTTTGTTACAATTTCATTAAAAGTTTCTATTTTTCTATTTGTTTATTTAATCAAATGCAAGTGAGAGCTGAGCTCTTTTTTCAGTGAAACTTAAGTTAAGTTCCACCTTCTTGTACATTTTCTGTTTTTAAGAGGGGTGATGAATAGAGCATGAATGATGAGGTTTGCAGAACAATTTGAAAGTCATAGGTCGTAGCTTCTTTTGATTTCCTCCTAATAGAGCATGATGTGGAGTTCTGTTGAGAATTTTCTCCTTGTAGAAGTCGAATTAAGACGATGTTTCTGAAATTCCTATCCCGTCCACACCATCGTTGAGTCACAGTAACGAGTCTAGTATTTGGTTGATGTATGGTGGCATGCCAAGATCGGCCGTGATCGAATAAATCAACCTGACTTCATTAAAAAAAATTCTCATCCACTATGAGGTTTGGTCGAGCTGGATGTTGGTGCTCCGTTTTGGGGCGAATGTTGAAGTCAAACACGCGGAAACCGACTGGTGTAGGATTTTGAGTGGAAACACAACAAAACGGCTGAATTTGATGTGCCCGGCGTTGTGAATGGTCTTTTTTGTCGCTGGGTGTTGAATTCATTTGTAAATAGAGTAGAATCGCCCAAAAGCATTCAACTTTAATTATTTATTTTATTTATTTGTTCGGTTTCGTTCCAGTTAGTCGCGACAGTTAACGCCGTGACAAAATGACAACAAGGAAATTAAATTTCCAACTGATTCATTCATTCCGCGATGCACTTCGAGCAAGGCCGAGTCAACGCTCTCACAGTCGATTGTCTGCTTGTAATCTTCATGTTCAACATATTTGCCGTAAATTACAAGCTTTTCTACGCTTCTAATGGCTTTATGATATCATTACGATGGGGCACCATCTTCATAAACGTCTGAGAGCTCTTACACAGCATATTTAAAGGCATTTACGGGACGTGAAAGTTTTCCAGCATCGTAAATTTCAACCCCTTGTTGAGCGTAAGGGAAAGTTTTTTTCTGTGCACCGTGAAAAGAAGAACACGAAAAGCCAAGAAGTTTCATTTAAAAGTAATTTCAATCAATGTCGTCTATTTGTAATTTGTTTCAACATTTCTTTACGGCATCGGGTGGCGTTGAAAGCGAAAACGGGCTGCATTTGCATAGACACCGAGCGCCGAATGACTCTCCCATTAGCAAATAGTCAGCAAGGGCTATAGTTAACATCATTGTGGTAGTTGGCTTCTAATTGCTACCATCTGCAATGCTTGCTTAGTATTTATGCCTAGTTTGTAAAGGTGCAATTGCCTGTTTACGTTTCTGATGCTAAAACCGTGCGTTGGCAGCTAAATATATGTTTTGAACTCATGCTGCTTTGCCCTACTTTATCTGGGACTGGCCAATGCTGCAAATGAACGAAAACAGTTTTACATCTTCTTTTAAAAAAGCTTTCCAATTATTCTGCAAGAACATTTGTTGCAAGATGAACAGCCAAAAAACACAGCAGAATGAAAACATCCGGTTTAAATTTCAAGCTTAGCAGAAAATTGAGATTTATTGCTTGCAAAATTTATTGCGAATTTATTGCGGAATTGCAAAAAAATCCAATCGTGTGAAGATTCCTCAGCTTTAAATTCATTGTCAATTGAAGAAAGTGCAACATTTTTGTTACTTTTATTCCAGGATAGTTCAAGTGTTTATTTGCGTGTTTGCTTTAAATTTGCAAAACTTCCGGTTCTCCATCTTGCATCTCCGCCAGATGTAAAACTTCAAGTTCAATTTCGTCTCCACCAAGAATTTTTCCAGATTCTAAGTTGTCAACGGGATCGTTATGATCATTGTCCATAAATCCACCGATGTTTTTTCCTTCCAAAGTTTTCACCTGATTTCCATCGTCTGTTCTGATATTTTCAATTGGAATCTTCGCGAACAGTCCGCAATTCGCAAAATGAATGAAAGTCAGAACAAAAATTGTTGCCAGGAAAAATTTTAAAGTTATCATTTTTTCTACGTTTTAGTCTGTGCGATGAATTATCGAAAACTAAATTCAAAATGAATTTTGTTCTTTCATTTTATACCAAAAGAAAACAAAACAAAATTGAAGGATTTTTTTCGAATTCAAAGTCGTGATTCACTGCTGCATGAATCAACAAATATTTTACTACATTGTGCTTTGAGCCTCTTTGTTTGAAATGTAATTGCCACAGCTCTGCCCTAATTTTTATTCAACTGGATGTTACTGATAATTTAATTTGTTATTGAAATTCCACTGTTTGGCATCGAAGACAGAATTTGAAACTCATTTCGTTTATTAAACCACAATAAGCTTTGAAAACTTTTCCGCCCGGAAAAAGCTGAATATTGGTGAAGTTCGGAAACAAAATCGGGCATAAAAACAACAGAACCTGTTATTGACGAGGGGGAAACCAAAAGTAGCATCTATTCCCATGAAAACATTTCATTATTTGGAGAATAAATTAACGAAAATGCGAAACCATTTTTCAATTACGCTTTGTCAGCAGTCTGCATTTCCTAATCAAATCGATCATAATTAATCAGAATTACTTCAAATGTGTTTTCGCGAATGTTTGATCAATATATCACATCGCATTCAGCTAAATTGAAACATGTTCACTTCAAAGAGATGTAATTTTGACGACATCAAACCGAGTATAGTTAAATTGAAAGCACGAATTCTTCGAAAAAATTGCTTTTGATGAACACTTTATTAGAGTGAAACTGAATTAGCAGTTTTAATACAAATCCATCTGATGACAAAGCAACATCAAACGAGCTGAAAATTTGACTCGTTTTAATGCTTTTAGACACCGTTCGTTTAAACTGACAATAAAATTTAGCTTTTGATGCAAAATTTCAACAACTTTAACACCTTAACACGTTCAAAATCTGTTAGTCTTTCAATAAACTCAGCTTCCTTTTGAATTCAATTAAAATGGAAGAAGCCAAAAAAAAACATCTCGAGAATTTTTTCACTTCCGTTTCGGTATCCGCTTGAAAAATTGACGTTTTCCTTCTTAAATTGAAGAAAAATCCTTAGTGTTGTTCGACACGACCATACATTTAAGGCATAATTGATTTTCTATCTGGAAGAAAAGAAGAAAAATGTCTTCGGGGCTGTCCATACAACGACATAAATTAATAAACTGGGTTGTTCGGATGTTCAAAAGTAAACAGGAAAATGGAAGACGACAATGGAACGGGAATCCTAAGGGTGCTTCAGGGAGTGTGCTTGAAAATCGAGGTTTCACAAGTGCTTCCATGAGATGAAAAAACCTGCAAAGTACTTTCGAAGCTGGTCAATATTTGTTGTTGGAAAAAGTCATGAAATTTTGCAGTCTATGGAAGTGTTGGCCACTCTCCGGTGTGACTAAACGCCATCAATTATTTATATCTTTAGGAAGCAGTCTGCGGCAAAAGCTTTAGTTCAAGCAGATTCACGACATTGAATAAGAAAGTTCTGGCAAGCGACCGAGAATTTTAATGGAAAAATAAATAAACCGACGGGAAAATAAGCTTGACTTGAAAATGTCATTAATGAATCGAGTTTTTCTGTTGACATCAACCGACTGTTTTGCAAAAACTATCGTCCAGGTAATTGAGTCAGCTATAAATCCATTAAGTGCTTTTTTAATTACTAATTGGCAATCTTGAATGTTTTCACTCCTTTGAATGATCATGTCTGCACTCAAACAGACTTATTTTCTCCAAAAAGCTTAATTTAATTGCTGATAAAGTTCTTCCTCTGACATTTTGTGGGTTAATTACATTAAATTGCTCTCAGGTCATTTATCGAGCTCTTTTCCAAACGATTTTTCAAGAAATTATAATCAAATCAAGTTTACTGATGAAATTAACCATAATTAAAGAATTCACAGAAATGATTTTCGATGTTTGGCTTAGAATGAATCCTATTTTCACATAAAATATGATTAAAGCTAAAGATTTTGAACGAAATATAGCAAAATATCCTTTTTCGATGGCAATTGAGTGGATTTATGTCGTAATTTGAAATATTTCATCCTGATGAAAGATGAAAAACGACGGGTAGAAAAAGTTAAGGTTCAAAAGAAACTTCCGAATCTCATCTCTTCATGATTCAATGTGCTTAAGGCAGTTTTTAGAGCAAGAAAAAGATGGTTTTTGCTTTGCTTTCAAACTTGGGTGGATATCAGTAACATGCGATATTAGATTCAAGGCTTTAAAATAAATCTTTTGAATATTGATTGAAAGCTTTAACTGAAAATGTTAAACCAAACTAGAAAATATTATTTATCGTACGTCATTAAAAGTCTGACATTTAAAAATGTTAAAACTTTATCTCCAGTCTGAACAAACAATGTCAAAACAAACAATAACTTTACTAACATGAAGAAAGTTTCCCGGGAAAGTTCACCAGCACATTTATAGAAAATAATTGCAGCCACGGCTGTGCACTGCAGTTAGTGCGTAAACTTTCTATTGACAAAGAATTTAACTTTTAATTTGATGTGCATGCCATATAATAACCCAGCACTAGCTCAGAAACATCAAATTAATAGCACTTTGTGAACAGCTTGAGAGTCTCTGTGTAAAACTTCACGTAAAACTATAATGGCGAAGCTAAAAATTGACGTTCTTTAATGAAAGTTTTAGATCAGCCAGATAAAGCTTGCCTGTTACGACGCCAATGTTTTGTCTCATCATCACAAAACAGTGCGCTTTGTTCTTTTTCTTAAATGCAAATCAATAAAAATGTATTCACAAATTTCACTTGAACTCTTCCTAAAAACACGCATCGAGTTATACTGAAAGGTTTAAATTTTCTTCAAAACTATAAACAAAATTGACCAATTTTATTTTCAAGTTTTGTTATTTTCTATTCTAGGAATTGAAAAGCAGTGCTTTGTTCAAACTTGTTGAAAATTTTTATAAATTTTCACATGGAAAATGTCCAAAAAATCATTTCAAAATGATGAAGTCAACTGTGTGGCTTTCAATTATTTCCATAAATAGACTTTATCAAAGTGAAGTATCCAATGCTTTTCTCCAACGTGTCTGCAAATATTACTAAATCCATTGGATAGAATTTTTCAACAGTAATTGTTACTCCTTTGTCTTGGGAGCGATGAATGATGCTAATTATCGATTTTTGGAACTTGGCTGATCGGTTGTACCACTTGAGGTTGCGGATCCAACTGCTTGACTCTTAAAAAAAATAACAATAATCAAAGGAAAATTAAAAAATTTATATTGTGGTTACAATCAAAGAAGAAACACAAATTTCTTCTTTACCTCTGAATTAATTTTGCTAGCATAAAACGAGAAAATAAACTGCTCCAACTGAGTTACAACCGTTAAACCAACGCAGATGAATAAAAGCAATCTGCTTTCAACAATCTTTCAATTAAATTGACCTTTAAAAAAAATATGAAATAAAAGTCTGACTACCTGCGTGAAATTGAAAAGAATGAAGCAAAAAGAAATGCTAAACAAAACGAATTGTGTTAGCATAATGTTTCTCGTGACAACGTCCAATGACTTGACCATGGTGATGGCTGTAACGTGATCATCGATTACATATTTTAGTTTTCTGAACAACGTGGCTTCATTCATTTCATCTTCTTCTTCAGACAAATGTCGCAGTTGCAGTTTGACCGACTCCATGTAGCTCGAGACATAAAAATAAAGTGTCACCAGGAACAAATCCACAATGTAAAAGCCATAAAGAAAAAAGTTTATGAAAATTCGGGATAAAATCGTGCAGATGACGAAGGTGGTGGTGTCTTGTCTGGGATCAAAAAACACATAATCAGCTTTCAATACCAACGGGTACTGCAAATCGGTGCGTCCAAGAATCAGCTTTACTATATAGATCGTAATTGGAGCGTAAAAATATTTTAGCAAAACCAATGGAACCATAAAAAAGTACACAGAAATTATAATGTAGCAACGACGTAGAATTTTGTTATGAAATTTTTGAAGTTTCTCGGATTTTCTCGTTAGTG
>JPYR01000784.1:0-32098 GCA_000775305.1 Belgica antarctica | reverse complement strand
ATCAGCCGTGATAATGTGAACAGCACAGTTTTAGCTGTTGCCAGGGAAAATCTTTAGTGAAACTGGAAAATTTGAAGAAACAAAATTGATTTAAAATTTTCCCCTTCGTCGTCAAACATTCTCCATCCAATTTTCTTCCCCGAGGAAGGAAAAAAAAAATTAAGCAAATAAAAAAAATGATTTACAGAACATTGCGTTTCCTTTTTGAACTTTTTTACAGTCGATAGAAAGTTGTTTGTTTTTATGTTTCCGTTTTACAACTTTTAAATTGCACTTGAATCTTAAGAGGGGCTGAAATTTGGCATTGCGGTCAAAAATACTAGACAAATGTGTGTACATTAGATGCCTGAAAGGTTTTTCTTGATGAAACTGACGAAACTCGGACGATGTCGACTTATCTGAAAGCACGTTAACAATTATCTCGCTGATGATTAACGCTGAACGTGATATTTGATAGAAGATTCAACTTTTCAAATTCTTTGCTTGAGCTTGATCGAGACAAGATTCCTGCTTTGAGGAACAATTTGACGAAGAAAATCAAGCAAATAAAAAAATGATTTACAGAACATTGCGTTTCCTTCAGAATTCTTTTTATTCAACATCAATTTTTGTCGTTCACAAATTGTCTGCTTTATTGTTTTTTCATTTCCTTTTCTCACTTTTCTTCCTTGTTCACCGATTTCTATCGTGACGAGATAAAGAAACTGAAAAGAATTTAATTATTTTTTTTCATCTCCCCCTAAAGGTTATTCAGCATCGCTTCAAATGATGAAAATGAACTTAATTAGTGATAAATGGTTCGCCTTGGCCTCTTTGGACCTTTTTTGAAGGAAAATCAGTGGCGATGAAGTGATGAACATGCACCTTTACAAGCTTAAGAAGAAAGAAACGAAACAATTTTGTTAAACAAAGTCTTGTCAGTGGCAAATTCAACATACAACATTCATATTTTTAAAGCGTTTTTCTTTAAATTTAAGTTTGTTCAAACTCAATCAAGTCTACAGCAGTTACACCAATTAAGTTTAAGCATGTACCTTCAAGAGTTTTTCTTTAAGTATGCTGAAGAGTTTCATGACACAATCGGAAAAATTGTTCGGAAAAAAGGTTTCAGAGTTAGATTAAAGCAGAAAGATTTGATTTTATAAAAACCGGTAGGTAAGGGATTGATGAATCACTGAATCTCTATGGGTCTAATGAATCACTAATTTCACCTAATTTCACTAATTTGTAACACTTTTTTTTGCTTCGACTAAGTTTTACTCTTTGCCGTTTTCAACTTGCGGAAGGTCTCAATTCTGATCAAGTAGTAAGAACTTTATTTATAAACCGGCAACAACGTTTCAGACAATATTTTCACCGAACTAAACGAGACACTTTGAGTTGGCCTGGATATTCTATTTTCATTTCAAAAGCTGTCACAGCTATTGTTTTAAGCATTTCCTTTTTAGCATTTTAGCATTTGACGCCCCACAAAAATTCCGAAATGACCCCAAACATCAACGATGACTTTGAAACTCTAACTGAATAATTTATTGGAGAAAATGCGTCTTATAAATATCAGTAAAGCCGGCAATTTTTATATCTTTGAACGAATTCTCGCAAATAGTCGAGATTCTCAAGCTTTGTTGACGAACATCCGTTTCCACCTAAAATATGGATGTGTGCGTAGTCATTGCAATCCACAACTCCGTCTTCGTTGCAGTCTCTTGCGTACTTGATCATGTAGTTGGTGATGATTCTGCTAGCACAAGGATAGTCGTTGGCGCAGTCAGCGAACGCATTCTTTCGACTTGGAGTGTCTTCAGGGAAGGTGACCTTGTCAGCGTCTGCCCAATACACGTGCGAGATGTAGAAAGGCCCACAATGTTCGTCTTGGCACCCTCGAGTAAGGTCACAGTCGGTGACACCTTCGCAAAGGCATCGAAGACACGTCGCGTTGAGATTTGACAAGAAAAGCTCTGAAAAGTTTGACTTGAGAGTTAAATTTATTTATGGTTGAAGTAAATTTTACCAGCAGCAGCACACTTGAGTGCAATCGTAAGACACAGGAGAACAAATACTTTCATGTCGACAGCTTAGAGAATCGATATTGACTGATCAGTTCTCACGTTAAGAACAAGTGTCGAGAATATTTTTGAATATGTGATGAAATTCTGTCTTCAAACTGGTTTCGAGTAGTGCCGAAAAGTGTTTGAAGTGGACTTGAAACTCAACCTAGCTTAAAATTCTCATTCATTTAGAATTTATTCTGGTAAAAATACTCCAAGTAAAAAACGATTTCGATTAAATTGTGAAAACCTTTTCTCGATTTTATTCCAGCGCCGCAAAATGCATGCAAAAACTCAATTAACGGGTTTGCTTAGTGCTTTCCCTTCTTTTTGCCTTTTTGCTGGTGTTTTCGTTGCTGCTGACGAGGTCCGGGCGTTGTTTCTTCCCGAGACGTGGTCTTCACGTTGGTTCCGAGGTTTTGGGTTTTGGTCATGTCACTGTGAATGAACATTTCAATTAGCAATGTGAACGACAGAAAGTGCCAATAACAGCACAGCTGGATACTTACTACATGTCGGCTTGACCGGAAGCAGTTCCCTGCGATCCCTTCATGACTTCCTTGACGCGACGATCCTTTTTCTTGCGGTAGCCTGTTCTCTCCTGCTTCGGCAACCACCGTTCTGGGTCGGGCTTGGCTTTCGGGTCGAAGTACTTGGGCAGCTTGTTTTTCCGCTTGCGTTTCTTGATCTTCTTCTGCGCGTCTTCGCTTCCGGGTGTGCCTGGCGACTGATCGCCCTTCGGAGTCTTCTTCTTGACGGCTTTGGCGATCATCATCCAGTTGGTGGCTTCGAGTTCGTCGATTTCCTTTTGAGTGGTGATGGTTTCGAGTGCTGGAAGCTTTTTAGAAGCGTCTTGCGCCTTGGCTGGATCAAACTGGGCGTAGGCGATGACAAGTTGTGCCAAAACTTTCATGTCAGCTGGGTTGGATCGAAGCAATTCTTCCAAACTCTTAGCGGCAGTCGCTGCTTCTCCACCGCGCAAATGGAAGTCAGCGGCTTGTCTCCACATGTCGGTGAGATCACCGACGTTGGTTTTGTTTTTCTTGTACCAGTCGACGGCCTCCTTAAGCACTTGCGATGCTGAAGACTTCTCGTTACTGCCCAGATACAACGAAACCAAGGCAGACACCACGCCGGGGCTGAACTTCCTGCTGACTTCGAGTGACTGCAACACTTCGATGGCTTTGGCCTTGTTTCCAGCCATCAAATTTAGTTGGATCAGCGCGAATTTCGTGTCCAAAGCGAATTTGGGGTTCTTGGCAGTGTATTTCTCGAGAACATCGCTTGCTTCCTTGTATTTCTTGTCGCTGTTGAGCTGACAAGCTTGGATAAGGATCGCTTTCTGTTCCAAATCCGGGTACTTGGCGATAAGCTTGTTGACAAGTTGCGCAAGATCGCCCTGGTGAGTGAACAGCGCCAAGATGCAGTTGTTGAAGGCGATGCTTTTCTTCTGGCGGTTGTTCAACTTGTGTTCGACGGTGTCGCCCAAAGCACTTCTGATCTTCTTTTTAGAATCGAAGACATTTTGATCCTTGTTGATGACCACAGAGTTGTTAGAAGCGACGGCGATCAGAGCTGGGTCGGTTGGCTTGTTCTTCAAAGCCTCAGCGTAGATGACCGACGCTTCCTTGTTGCGGCCTTGCATTTGCAAGCAGTAAGCTAGCTGAACTCGGATGATCGCCAGTTCGTTCTCGATATCTTCTTCAGTCATCGACTCGTCTTCCTCGTGAAACTCACGACACATCTTTTCGCTGACTTTCAATCGCTTCTCGGCCTCGACAAAATCTCCAGTGCCAGTCAATGCGCAAGCTTTGTTGTAAACCAGCTCGTAAGTGTTTTCACCGAGGTCTGGAAGCTTTTTGTCCTAAAATTTGGTAAAGAATTCATCAGACAAAGACTCGGAGGAAATCAAAGGCTGAACTTACACTCCCAGCGACTGACAAATTAGCGACAACAGCTGAGAAGTTCGTCGTTCTTTCCTCTTCGTAGTCATCGTTCGAGTTCTTGATGATGTCCTTGTACAAGTTGAAGCACTCGTCGAAATTCTCCAGTCGGTAAAACACTTGGGCCTTCAATTCCTTTAAGTTAGCAGGCATCGGGTTGATGTTTGCCGCTTCGATTGTCTTCAAAGCATCTCCAGACTTGTTGAGACGGTACTGACTGTAAGCCTTCTCGAACACCAGCGACTGATTCAGCTTGCTCTTGTCGATGAATTTGATAGCTTCATCAAACTTGGACAGCTGGATGAGAGCGACTACTTTGCATGTCGCAGCCGGGATCTCTTCCGGTGCGATGCTGAGAACTAAAATTGCACAAGGAATTCAGTGAAAGTTGCACGAAAGGTTATTTTTCGGGATTCTCACTTTTGTTCGCCGACTTGATTGCCTTGTCGAACTCCTCGGCCTGCGCGTGCTTGTTCAGCTCCGTGTAATAGCTCCGGATGTTCTGCTCCTTAGCAGCTTCCCTTGAAGCCATGATTGCTACTTTTATTTTGATGAGTTGGACGTGAACTTGTAAAGTGTACCGGTTGAACCGACTCGAACCGATTCAATCAATCACAAGACAACATTTGCAGCGAAAATGGATTTATTCAAAGACGTGGATGAGCTCAAGGAATTGATGGACAAGGTGATCCTGGAGACACTTGAGCTGGTGGAGGACGATGTCACGCTGAAGATTAACATCGAGAAGCTGACGAACGAGGGCGCGCTGTTAATGGCAAAAACAAGGTAACTTTGAAATGAAATTCAGCCCTTTTCGCTGTAGTTCACAAATCCACCTTCCAGATTCGTACAAGGACAGAACGCAGTTTCAGTTTCACAACTCCCAGCTGATTCAGAAGACTCCCGTGATTTCAACCCGCTGAAAACCATCTCCACCAAGCAGAGCAAGGAAGATCTCATCGAATTCGAGCTCGAGACCACCGAAGTCAACAAAGAGACTGACCATGCCGATCCCATCACTTGGTTTGGAATCCTCGTTCCACAAGCTTTGAGAACTGCCCGCGACCGCTATGAAAAGTCGATCGAACTTGTGATTGAATCTGCCAACGTCGAGCAGCGACTAAAGAAGAATTACGAGCTGTTGGGCAAACTGCGAAGCATCAAACAAGATTTCTAAAACACTGAAGAGTGAACTCCAGACATCGATCCGTTTATTCATCAATCTTACATCTCTTTATGTTCTACTTTGAATCATCCTACATCCTAAGTTACGCAAATCATTGAAACCCTGAACACAAAATAAACTTAGTAAAACTGAAACTTGAGTAATCTCGTGAATCCGTCAGCCCAGTCAGCTTCTAGGATTGTTTCTTACGCTTTTTCTGAATCTTACGGTAGCCTGAAATGGGAATTCGTTAGATAAAGCTTTGAAGTCAGCTATTAACTCACCTTTTCCAAACCAACCAGCGCGGATCACAACTTTTTCCTTGTCATCACCGTTCGTTTTCGAATTCTCTTCTTCGGTTTGCTGTTCCTCCGTTTCATCCTCGGTGTAGTCACAGCACTCGCAGACAATCGTTTTCCCGTTTCTATACGTCGTCACCTTGAAGTCTCTATTGAGCGGCCTGTAGAACTGACACTCCATGTTCTCGTAGTTCTCCCAGCAAAATTTACACTCGGCCTTGGCTGCCTTTCGCTCAGCCGCCGTTGAACTTCTTAACTTCTTTGACTTCTGATTCTCGTTCTCGTCGTTGCTTTTCCAAAGGTTGACGTCTTCGGGGGGCAGGTTGACGATCGTGTGAAGACCTGAAAGGTGAAGTTGATTAAAAACTAGACAATTCAAGTGCTAGTCGACAAGAAAAGCTGATAAAAGCACAAGCAGTCAGTCAAATTGACTTCTCAGACATCAAACTCACCTGAATACGCATAGTTAACGTCCGACCATGTCACATCAGTCGCCTTCTCGCCCCCTTTGGCCAAGTTTGGAAGATTTTCGTTCATTGCCACGCAGTAGCTGGCAAGCAGCTGCTTATAATACTGTTCCGTCGTCTCTATCTCTGCAACTTTCTTGTCGTTCTCGGAGTCTTCGTCGGACTCGCCCACCATTTCGATGTCGTTCTCGAAGATTTCTTTCTTCACGTCGCTATTCATATCACAGTTTTGTTTAGGTTGAAGTAATACACTCTTGGCGATGCCGTTTTCAAGGTTCGTGTAAGGCAGGAGGTTCAAGTTGTTCGTCAGCGTGTTGATGATCTGATTGTTGTAGTTCAGAATGAGCGCGGTGGCGTTGATGGCTTCTCGCGAGGTGGAACTTGTGGGTGCGATGGCCAGCGACGCCGTAAGCAGACTGTTGTTGAGCAGCGCCATGTCGATCAGACTTTGACTCTGCTCGATGAAGGATTGCGATTGGCAGCCCGAGGGCACCGGCGGTGGTTCTTCCTTGACCTCTTCCTTCTTCACCGGAGTCACGTTCTGGTTGTCGATCAGTTCTTCGAAGTCGATGACTCCGTCAGGTGGTTCTGGTTTGGCTTGTGTTTTGTGGTCAACGCCGTTGGTCGGTGGAACTTCACTGCTTTCGTCGTCGAGTGTCAGGTCAAGCACTTCCAAAGCACCGTTAGTCTTGCATTCAATTTTCACTGCAACTTGTTTATCAAACTTCATTTCAACTTTTTCTTGAATCTTCACCGACTCCGCTTCGATCTTCACATTCATTTGTTCGCTTTTTATGCAACTGAAGTTTCGGATCTCGGTTTGGGACTTTGAATCTTCGGACTCGTTTGAAGGCAGCTTTTCAGAGCTGTAAGTGCCGGTGTTGGACTCATCCATCTCACTCGAGTCTTCCCGTTTCAAAATGAACTTCTTCAGCATCGGTTGGGACGTGGTGTGCAGTTCTTCTTCCTTGAGCAGTGATGCGTGGTGGAAAATCGGGTCTTGTGAACGGTTGTAGCTGGGAACATCGATTTCGAGGTGCTTCATGACGATTTTCATGACTTCATCGCATTTTCCGCTGATCTTCAACGATGCAATCGAGTCTTTTGGTGTCCACTGCAGATTCACGATATAAACCTTGGGTCGTTGCTTTTGCGGTTGGTCGAGCGCCCATAACCACGGATATTTCTTAAGTACTTTCAAACTTGATCCCAAGCACAGGATGACGTCGGCCTTTTGAACAGCCTTTGTCGCACCGTTCCAGTTCAGCGGCCATTTAAGCGATCCACGTTCTCCAAAGTGCACAATCGTGTCGACCAAAGAATTGCCGCAGATGCGACAAATCCGGTTGGTCTTGTGCTGGAAGCGGGAAGTCAGCGGTGTTGTGTCGAAAATTCTCCAATACTCCAGCGAAGGTTTACAGTGCTTACAGACCTCTACGTACATGTTCCCGTGCACTTCTGACAGCGAGAATCGTGGAAGCCCTGATCTCAGATGAAGCCCGTCACAGTTCTGCGATACGACATACTTGAGAATGCTCCGCTTGTGCAGCTCGTACAGCGACATGTGAGTGTAAGTTGGCTCAGCTAAGGACAAGTCATGTTCTCCAATCTCCTCGCCCTTCTGCAGCAATGTCCAAATGCCCTGCGAACCTCGGTAGTCAGGAATTTGCGCGGAGGTGCTGATACCGGCACCGGAGTACACGATCAGGTGCTTTGCGTTGGAAATCACACTCGCGAGCTTCTTGGCTTTCAGTTCGATGATCTCCGGCTTGTCCTCCTTCTCAAGCGTCCGATCTTTATACTTTTCCAGTCGTTTCTTGCGCTCACTCACTTCCTTCAGCACTTCAGGGTGGTCTTCGAGGTATCGCACCTCGTCAGTTGATCTCACAGTGTCACATTTCTGTAGAATCGCTGCAACCTAAAATAAATATCGTTCAAAAGGGGTTTCGCGGAAGCCTGGAAGTCGCAATTGCAATACCTTTCGTTTCTTTAGGGTTTTTTCGCGCTTCTTAGCTATCGGGCAGTCTGGAGTTTCCTTCTTACGAGTAAGCCGAGTGAAACTAATCAATTGATCCATCTTTTGTGCTCGGAAATCATAAAATTCGCATCTCTGCTGCTAACGAGTCACTCACTGCGCCAGTGCGTCCGTCAGTGCCTAACTAAAGTCGCGATTTCACTCTTTAAACGCGGTTCTTACGAAGCAGAATTGTTTTAATGTCAATTGTTTTTCTTTTAATTGCTAGTGGCCGAGGTTTACAATAAGGTTTTGAGCCGGTTCGCGAAGACGAATCGGTAAAATTGTTGAATTTTCGCCTCCAAACGGCGGACTCGGACAGTTTCTCTTATTTACAAAAATGTTAACATTCAAAATAACTTTAATTTTGGTTTTCTTCATAACTAAAGGTACGGAATGGTCTGAGACCGCTTAAAATTACTCGCTTGCTCGTGATAAACCCGGAAATCAACGAAAATCGCAAGAAATGTGATTAAAAAGTGGAAAATTACTCAATTGCGAAATTGTTTTTGTAGTGAATAATGTTTTTTGTGTGGCATTCTGTTATCTTTCTTTCTATGTTCGCAGCCAATTGCGAGGATTATGGGATTCTGATCACTTCAGACAGCCCCACAGCGACAGGAATCCCAGTCACGTTCAACATAACGCTGACAGTCGATGGAAGAGTCGCCCCGATCAGGAAATATCAGTTTCGCTACATTTTCAACGGCGCTGAACAGGTGAGAACCTCTTGTGGCCACTCAAGGATGACTTTTGACTCAATCGTCTTTGCAGACCGTCTTGTCCAACGCGCCCAGCGTGCTGTTCTCGGTGAAAACAGACTTCCTGGATCACAGGCGCTACCAAATCGAGTTCGCAGTCGACGAGTACTATCTTTTCATTTATCTGGAGAAAGTCAGGAAGTCGACGACCTTCGATGTCACCAACCACTTCAATGGGCAGATGCAGCTCATCCAGGGGCCAAACAACACGATCCGGGATAATGGATACGTCTCGAGCGAGGCTGAGACCGTTCACAACATCGTCATCTCAGACAAAGACAAAAATCTCTACGAGAGAGCGGCATATGTGCGAGTCTACTGGTTCATCGACTGTTTGTACGTCGGAATGACAGATTCAGTCAATTTCACAAACTGGTACCGCACTGAGAACGGAAAATACTCCGTGGAAGCGCTGATGATGCTGTCATTCGAGCCACTGCCTGTGCCAACGTCCAGCACCACTCAAAAACCCACGAAAACAACGACGACCACGACCACGTAAGAAACCGAACGGTTCAATGAGTTATCTCATGGTTTGTTGCATAATCTCATGTTTCATTCATGATTTTTTTATGCAGCACCACCACGCCAAAGACGACGACAACAACAACCAGCACTACATCGACTACCAGCACGACGACAACTACAACAAAAGCACCAACGAAGAGACGACGACGTGACACACCCGGCAAGGACTTCGAGTGGAGTGTTAAGTCGCTGGTCGAGAGCGGATCCATCAACCCAGCAAACATCGCTTTTGAGAACATGACGGAGCCATCAGTGACCACTACAACTGAGATGCCGTACGAAGAACGAGTCAAGAAGCTGAAAGATGAAAATGTTCCGTACTTCGGAATCTGCACGAACGACACAAAAGTCATTCTCGACCCGAAGAAGATTTACGGCTATTATCAGCGAACTATCATCGTCGAGAACCCAATCAACAACATCAGCGTCAGCAACAACGTGTGGCTTCGACACGGAGACTTGTGCCGGTTAGGCATCAAGTTCACTGGAACAGCGCCGTTCAAATATTGCACGAAAATCAATTCCAACAACAATTTCACGGTACTCGTTACGCAAGAGTCCGACGAGTGCTTTGGCTGGAAGTCAAGCGATGTCAATGAAATCAATTACGGTCATTTCTTCTCGAAGGAGTCGAATTCGTATTCACTGGTCGTGTACATCAAGAACGAAGTGTCATTGACCCGGACGCCGATTGGGGTTCAGTTCTATGAAGGTAAGAAGTCAAGTCCTGACTGGTAATTTCCATTAATTTCAACTTATTTCAGCTCAAGCGCATTCCCAGCTGTCCGTCGTAATTGTTCCAGTGGTGTTCACTCTAGTGGCTGTGGTGCTGATCGTCTTCGGCGTGGCTTATTACGTTCAGAACCGAAATCAGTTCATGATCGAGGTTGCCGACTTCAACTTCGGCGAAACACAGTCAATCGACTCGTTGGAGTACAAATCGTTCTTCCAGCGCCTTCTCGACTCGATATCCGATCTGTTCATCAGGCATAGTTATAACGAAGACCCAGACTTGAGTGCCGGCGAACCATCGACGAGAAATTACAGCCACATGCTTTAACTTCCCACTCGTTTGTTCGATTGTTGAAGTTTAATCAGCAATGATTTTTTTTATATCTGGTTGTTATCCTTCTGTATCATCACAATAAATCGTCGCGTAATGTAAAAGTCAGCTTGAACAAAAAAACATTTAATTTGTAAGTCACCCGATACTAAAAGTGCGGACAAAGACAAGACGGATCTGATCGGAAGTCAATTCAATACGATTATTTATTAGACTGAACCTAATTCATTGAGAATCCTTTTTTTGAAACTTTTTTGTTTGTGATAAATGAAATAATAAAAGTATGTTATTAAAATAAATTCTTATTTGAGACACTCAGCGCGTGAAACATAGCTGAAATTTGCCTGGTGGGAACGGCACAAGAAGAACAGACTTTTGAAGTGAACTTAAAAGTTCTAACGACAAAATGAAAACCGAATTTTTCTAGACCGATTCACTTCAACCGCTTCGTTTTGTTATCGTTTTTTCTCTTCCGCAAACTTTTGTAAATTTTCCTGACCAAACCAGCTACGATCAAAATGGTTTACATCCACATTCCTGAAGCTTTGACCGAAGAAGAGCAGATGCTGATGGCCAAATACGCGAAGCTCAAGAAGAAGGCAAGTTTTCATTGATAATACGCCGTTGTTTACAATTTTCACCAATTCTTCGATTAAATTGCAGAAGAAGCAAGTCCAGGCACTAAAAACAAAGCCAGAGCCTGAGAAGCCATTAATTCCAAAGCGACCGAAAGACGCTAGAGATGCGCGTGAAGTGGCCAGGAAGTTGATCAAGTCAGGAAATATCAACATCAAGAAACCAGACTCGTTCCAAGTGCAGTTCAAGCGTCCAAAGGGTCAAGAGAAGAAGAAAACACTGCCAGAGCCGACTTCCTACCACCCGTTCTCAACATCATCATCGATTGAAGACGACAGCTCGTCGTCAAAGTCTCCATTGCCCACTGAAAAGTTAGATGGGTGAGTTTTTTTGTTGTTGTTTTGCTCAATGACTGACAAAAAATAATTTATTTTAGGAATCGCTCGATCTCATTCTTGTACCAGCAATTCGAGAAGGAGAAAGACGGCGATAAGAAGCCAGCCAACCCACGCAGTGAGAAGCCTAAGACCGGTTACACAATCTACGTGTCCGGCAAAACCATCACCGAAGACTTTTTAAAGAAGCACTTCAGCGAGTTCGGCAACATTGTGAACGTGTCGATGGAAATCGAAAAAGGACGCGGTTTTGTTACCTTCTCTAAGACAGAAGCCACAGACAGAGCCATAATTGAGGTGAGTTTATATTGGAGTTTCATTCATGAACGTGGTTTGAACAAGTTCTATTTTCTTAGATGCACGGAAAAGTCGTCAACGGCATTCAATTGACAGTTTCTCTTGCACGAAAGCAGCCACAAATCGAGCCGATCAATGACGCTAGTTCATCAGCAGTGTGGTCGACACTGGCTACAAGTCAATCTCAGAAAGGCAACCACAAGGACAAACGAGAACTGGTTGTGTATGACGACGTGTTTGCATAAAAATAAATAAAAGAACAGATTTAAGGATAAGTTTAATGACTTTATTGACGCTTGGCCGTTGGTTCCGCCAGTTTTCGATGAGATTATTTGCGAAGAAGATTGTTGTTTCTACCGTGCTCTTATACCTAAAGAGTGTTTTATAAGTCGGAACTTTGACTTCATCGAATCGACTATTCGAAAACAAAACAGATCACTAGAATGAGGGAAGAAAGGGTTTTGAATATTGCAATCTTCCAGTTTGTTTTGAAAAGCACTTCCGGCTGATAATGAAACTGACCTGCGAAGAACAAACTTTTAACGGTTTTAGAATTCAAATATTTCTGTTCTAAAGCAGCTCAAGTTCACTGGTCGCCCTTCTGCTTGCGAGTTTGAAAATTCTAATTGTTTACGGAGCTCAAACCGTCTTTAAGTGTTGAGAGATGGAGAAAATGCAACTGGGAAGCCCAGCCAGTCCTGGCCAGAATGTGAACTTTCTGCCGAACTTCTTGATGGGCGTCGAAAGCAACCAAACACCGAACAGAATTTCGTTTTGTAAGTTAAATTCAATATTTTCAAAAATCGCCGTCTAATTTCCGAGTATTTTAGCAAACTCCCCAACCGCATCGCCGGACAACTTCAACAAGAGCAACCAACAGAAGTTTTTCACCGGCATGCAAAGCCCCCAAACCTTCAGCAACTCGATTAACCAACAACAGCAAGTGTATCAGAATGCAAGCATCACCGGCCCTCCGACGACAGGTCTTTTCGATTACCTCAAGAACGACAAGAGTTTCCAGACGCCCACGAGGAACTTCAGCACCCACCAGCAGTCGCAAAGCTTCCAGAACGTGAGCCAGCAGCAGCAATCGTTCCACAATCAGTCGCAGGTGTTCAGTCCAAACTACAATCAATCGCAAGGTTTCAGTCCCAGCTTCAACCAATCATCGGTGTTCAGCCCAGGGCCGGCGTTCAACCAGTCAGGCTTCAATCAGTCCCGGATCATGTCACCCATCATCTCAAACACGCAATCCAACGCCGACTTCGAAAACTCCCGTCAATATCAGCCAAGCACGACTTTCAGCTCGACGGTTCCGACTTCGGGCTCGCCTGTCAACGGCTACAACAACAGCAGCTTCTGGATCACGGTCTTTGGCTTCCCACAAAGCGTCGTGTCAGAGATTCTCGGTCACTTTTCGCAATGCGGTGCTATCATCGAGAAAGTTTACTCGTCTGGCAACTGGATCCATCTGAAGTTCTCCTCGAAGCTCGAGTGCGACAAGGCGCTGCTGTACAATGGGAAAATAATCTACAACAATCTCATGGTCGGTGTCTTGCGGTGCACCGATGAGTCCGTCATCGACAAGGAGAACGCCGGCAACCAGCGGGTCGTGAATCGTGGAGTGCGATCGCTGACACAAGCCGCGTACAAATCAGCGCAAGAGCCAACCGAGGTGGTTTTGTCGCCAAATGCGCCCAAGAGAACGACCGGTATCATCAACAAAACCCTCGACATGTTTTTCGGCTGGTAAAGCGTGTCCGAGTCGGTCCCAAGTCGTCTCATTATCAAAGTTTTGTTTTGTTTAAACTTTCAATGCAAATAAATATTTTTGTAAAGAAACTAACGGTTTTTCAATATTCAAATTGCTGGTTCTGGAGCTCGAGTTCTAAAGTCGCCCGATTTTCATTGTTCCGCAATTCCCCGCTCATTGTATATTCTTCCTCCGACCTGAAAAGTTGTTTCCACCGTGAATAAATTAAAAATTATGAAGTTGATTGCGTTAGTCGGCATTGTACTCGCCTTTTGCGCGTTGAGTGCTTACGCTCAAGGACCGAAAGTGACAGACATTGTGAGTACAGAACCGTTCTCTATCGCTCTGACTCGCGAAATTGAATTAAATTGAGTGGAATGAACTCGCTAACAAGGGAGCCAAACCGGTTCTTCCAGCTTGGCATTCGCCGATAAGCCACAATCAAGTCATGAAAGGAGAGAAGACGATTTTTCTTCTAATGACTGGATGCGCGGCTCAAAAGGCCGTCGGCTTGATCGAGAATTATGTCCACGTACCCATTTTCTCCGTCATTCTTCCTAATCTTTTGTGTGATCGTCTCTCTTCAACATTTCTTCCGTCTCTTTCAGGTCTTTTTCGACATCGAGATCGGAGGCAAACCAGCTGGTCGCATTGAGGTCGGTCTTTTCGGAGGCACCGTGCCCAAGACTGCCGAGAACTTCAAGCAATTGGCCAACAAGGGCAACGGCGAGGGCTACAAAGGCAGCAAATTCCACCGGGTCATCAAAGACTTCATGATTCAAGGTCAGTGACCGGCAATGCTTGTGCGAATTTACGCTAATTCCGAGGTATTTCAGGTGGAGACTTCACCAAGGGAGACGGAACCGGCGGGAGATCGATCTACGGCGAACGCTTCGAAGACGAGAACTTCAAGTTGAAGCACTACGGCTCGGGATGGCTTTCAATGGCCAACGCAGGTAGACTACGAACCTGAAAAACGATGTCGATCCCGGTTTTTTAACGTTTCTTTTGTTGCGCCAACAGGAAAGGACACCAACGGATCGCAATTCTTCATCACCACAAAGCAAACGACCTGGCTCGACGGACGTCACGTCGTCTTCGGCAAGATCATCAAGGGAATGAGCGTCGTCCGTAAAATTGAAGCCTCCAAGACCGACGGCCGTGATAAGCCAGCGGCTGACTGTGTCATCGCCGACTCCGGCTCCATCGACGTCCCAGAACCGTTCTCAACCGAGAAGGCTGACGCCGAAGAGTAAGCGTGTTACTGCCCGGAGCTGCCATGTCGAGAGATTTGCATTTAAGATCAAACGAACGAATTGCATTCATCGAAGAGAAGATCAACTCGACACGAATTCTTCCGACACTAATTTTAAAAGGTGATTTTTTTCGAAAATAAAATCCACAACGTGAAAAATGCGAAATGTTTTGATAAAACTGTTTTCGTCAATGCTTGTTCGAGTGCTGATAAGGGGGCTGGGTTGACGAATGAATTTCTGCGTGTCTTGTTCTTATTGGAATTTTGATAAAGTGCTTGTAACATGTCACCAGCATTGTAGAATAAATATTCTTACATTTTCAAGCTTTCATTCCTCCCCAAAATGAGCACAAGTCGTTGAAAGTAAATACTGATTTATTATTACAGAACTTTAAATCACAATTTATTGATCAGCTCATCGAACTGAACGACTCCTTAGCATTGTCCACTGATATGAATCTGTGCAGTGCTGTCTGCTGATGATTTGACCGCCGCCGAGCAGACTCAACGAGCACACGTGACCTTTCATTAACAAAATAGACCCGAAAAGCGTGAAGCCGTAGTATTTTTCACTTTCCTAATCGCTAACAAATCTTTAAATGTTCTCCTCTGGTTCTCCTTACGCTATGAATGGCACACCCAAAGCTTGGATAAATATTTTTTGAGCATTTATATGTGATCACAAAATTATTTTCCGATATAAGAACGACAAAATTGTTCGCCGACGCTTCGAGCGTCAATAAATCACCCTTTCCAACCCATGAAGTACATTGATTATGTAATTTAGTGCTTAATTAGCAATAACTGCTTAAGACGCCTGCTCGGCACTGATGCAGATGGGAATGCTAGAGCTCCACTTTCCGTCCTTGAGACACTTCAGCATCTTGGGGCCTTTGATCTCCAAGCCGTTGTCGCACGAGAACGTGACGCTTTCGCCGATCGCGTAGTAGAACTTGACCGAAGACATTCGGCCGCTGATCGCGGTGCCTGGGTATGAACAAGCGCGCACGCATTTCGGCACCGGACCCGACCATCTACCGTTGTCTTGACACGCGATTATCGGCTGCCCTTGCATCATATACATTTCGTTGCAGTTGAATTGCACGACGTCTCCAGCCTTGTAGGGCGGATTGCCTTGAGTGTATCCGTTGTTGGGTTGACCTGGGTGGAAGCACTGAACTTCAGTGCATATCGGGAGTGGCTGTGTCCATTCACCAGACGGCTGGCAGACTGATTCTGACGGTCCATTCAAGCCATGTCCTGGTGGACAAGAGAACGCAGCGCGACCGCCGACCTCTCTGCTGATTATCGCGACACGTGGTGCGGTTCCGTTGACAGATGGTGGAATTGAGACTTCACCGCACTCGACACCTGTTGATGGAAGTTCGTTATGAAAGAGCACGGAATTATTACAAAAACTTACTTTCACAGATTGGGATTGAAGAACTCCAGTTGCCGCTAGCCAAACAAGCGATTTCCGGTGTTCCAATCAAAGCATTTCCGTTGTTGCACGAGAACTGAACCTTCGATCCCATCTGAGTGGCCGTTGTGCTTAAAGCCAAGCCACGACGTGGTGTAATTTCTCCGCAGTGCACGGCTTTCACCTCAACGACGACTGCGTGGGCATGCCTGGCTGGTGTCATGCACGAATAGACGCCAGAGTCTTGAGCGTCAGCGATTAATATGCTCAAGCGGTACTCAAGAGTTGAGTCACGGCCTTCGTCAGTATTCCAACCCTCGTTGTATTCCTTCGTCTCTCTGTTGATCATTCGAATGAATTAAATCGAAAATATCAAGTTTTCTGCCAACTCACGTGTACTCGTGACTGACATTCCACTTTGGTGTGCCGAACCGTCGCATCCACAGACACTCCATGTGCACCGTCGTTCCCGGATAGACAATAAGTCTTCCGTCGTTGCTTTGCGCAATCGGCCCGTTGTGGTGTCGGAACAGCACTGTCGGGGCCTTTTCCATCGCGTAATCGTTCTCCTGATTCAATCCAAAGCAGTGCGGCTTCTGTCCGGTCCAACGGCTTCGAATGCACGTTCGGTTGTTGCTGCCAATCATTTGGTACTTGCCGATGTCGACGCATCTGCGAGATGAACGAGAAAATAATTGAATCACGCAGCAAGTGGTGGAAAAAGTGAAGTTTGCTGATAAGAGATGAAATTTCGCGGGTCATTGGGTTGGAAAGGAAGAAATCGCTTTGGAAGAGATTTTCAAGTCATTGTTGGTTGAAAACTTGAAGCGACAGCATGGAAGAAGCTCAAGTTAAGCTCGAAGCTTTGATCGAAAAAGCTCAAAAGCTGAAAATTGATTTGATGGAAATTCCGTCGGTGAAAAGGCGTGAAAAATTGTTCCGCGTGAACCGGAAGTTGTGGTTTGTGATTTTCATCGCAGCTTTGGGGATAATTTTTCGACAAGCTAGTGAACTTTTCGGTGGCGACAAGGTGAAGAATTGTTTTCTTTAAAATCACGTTTTTAATGGAAATTTCCAGTGTCTGATAGCAATGCCGAAAGAGCTCGACAAAGTCTTTAGAAAACCCGACGATTGTAGCTTCTGTCGTGGAATAAAATCTGGAGTTCGAGTGTCCAACGTTCAACCAGATGAATTTGAAGAGAAATTCGCCTACAGCGGGAGCGTTGTTGTCGTCTCTGACGCGATGAAAAATTGGACTGCTGTCGACGTTTTCAATTTCAATTTCTTCAAAGAAGTTTACGAACGAGATGATCCGAAAAGGAAAACCCTCGATTGTCAGTTCTTCCGGTACAACACAAAGTTTAAAAGCTTGTTCGACGCTTTGAAGATGGAAAAGGACCGAGTAGAGTACAAAGCCGGCACTGAACCTTGGTACTTTGGTTGGAGTAACTGCAACGAAGACATCGCTGCGACTTTGCGTCAACACTACGACCGACCATACTTTCTGCCAAAGACATCGGAACTCAACGCGATTGACTGGATTTTCATGGGCGGGAAAGGTCTCGGCGCGCACATGCACCTTGACAACGTCAGGCTTCCTTCATGGCAAGCGCAGCTCAAGGGAACGAAGGAGTGGCTGCTTGCACCACCGCCAGAGTGCATGTTCACTTGTTCGTTCTTCTCTGTAGTCGTCAACCCTGGTGATATCAGTGAGTGACTAGAAACCCCATTCAAAGCTTCCAAATTGCTTTAAACTTCTTTCCAGTTGTTCTCAACACCAACAAGTGGTTTCACAAGACCAACGTGCTATCAGACGAGATCAGCATCACCGTCGGCGCCGAGTACGACTAACTCACCTCGAGATGATCGTCGTTTGGGCTGGAAACTCGACGTAATTCTCCCTAATTTCCAAGTCGTTGTAGAAGCTGACCACGTGCGGATCGGTGTTCTTGAATATGCACGATCCGTTGGCCAGCGGCGTGTTGTAAAGTCTCTCATCATCACCTTTAGAAGTTCAAATCAGTTTTTGTGGAATTTAAGTTGCAAATAAAATTTACCGCAATCGTGGGCTCGACCAATCCAGCTGCCGTCTTCGCAGATGATCTTCCAGGTCGTGCGTTCGCCGCTAATGCTGGCGATGCAGTTGAAGGAGATTTCGGTGCCCGACGGATACGATTCTTCCAATTCGTTTTCGAGATCTGGGTCTTGCACGTCAGTTGACGCTTCTGTGACCTCGGAAACGTCTTCGTTCTTGTAGATCAGCATCGTCAGTTCCTTCGACGGCGGCCCACACTCGTTTTCTTCCATGGATGACGTCAAATTTCCTTCGTCGTTGATAAAGTTCGTTCTTTCATCGTCGTCGCGCAATTTTCTCGAGTTTGAAAAGCTGCAGCTGATAATCTGTGGTGTCAGTTTGCCCAAAGCGCAGTCCATTTGAACAGGTGGGATTGTGTTATCAGCGCCGTTCTCGCATTGCACCATCACGTGCGAACCGTGCGCAACAGACAAACCAGCACGGTAACCGCCCTGATAAGCAGCGTGCATGACTTGCGGAAGCACACACGGCGACGGCAGACACTCGGGAAGCACAACAGACGACCAGTTTCCGTCGAAACACTTCAGACTACCCGGTCCTTGGATGTTGTAGCCAGTGTCGCACTGGAAAGCGACTGAAAATCCGCTTCCGACCTTGTCCATTGGTGTCAACGACTGGTTGGTTGGCTTGAACGGTTCTTTCGCATCAGGATTTGGCATCTCGTGGAACTTTCCGTGTTCGAGTGACGGAACGAAGCAAGGTTCTGTGGAATTGAGTTTGATTCAGTCTGTGAACTTCAAAGTCGAATGAATTCTTACTCAAAGTGCACATCGGCTTGACTGGCTTCCAAACGCCTTTGTTGCATCGCACGGTTGAGTTCACTGTCTGTATGTTGGAGTTGTAACCGGCGTTGCAAGTCACTTTCAACACCATTCCGTGTCCAAACGATTCGTTTTGGTTTTTCGCGGGTTTCAAGACTTCGATCTGCATGTTCCCGAGATCAACCAAAGGTTCGCATGGCCCGCGGTGTCTGTTTTTCTTGCCAGCTGCAAGGTCAGCAAGGTCGTCGTCACCTGTTCAATCATAATTTGAGTTTCAACTTAATACTTGCAAATTTATTTTCAAACCCGTTGAATCATCATCGGCGCTGCGTTTCTTTCGAACCATTTGGAACTGGAGCTGCGCATAAATGTTCGCGGCGTTGTCAGCCGATTTGTTGGCCTTCTTGTAAGCTTCTTGGGCGTCTTCACCTCCGAACTGCCGCTCTTGGTTGTAGTAGGACGGGTAGTAGTTGGACATACTGACGGTTTCGTTCGGTTTTTCAAAGCGATTCGACTTGATGGGGTCGTTGATGCTTGGAAGGGCGACAGGCGGTCTGTCTTCTTGTTCCATTGCAGGCTGGAAATCGCCGCCGAAAGTTCTTGCTTTTTGGGTGGCGCGGTAACGGAACTCTGGGTTGTTGTAGGAGTTCTGCCAGCGACCGTCGTTCTGCGGGTAATTGTTGTTCATCGAGTTATTCTTGGTCTTTGGGTTGGGGAAAAGACTTTCCACATAGTTTCGATACCTGGCTTTGATCTTCTCATAGTACTTCGAGTAGGCGCGATCAATTTCTGTGTAATCTCGGCTGTCGCGCTTGTAAATGTTTCGCTTGAACTTCAATTTCCTGTCGATTGCGTCGTTCGAGTTGATTAAATTAAAATACCGCCGCCCACGATAAGCTTGAACACTTCGCTTCTCTCTCGACGCAGTTTTGACGAAATCATCGACCATGTGATGATCGAAGTGCTTGCGCTTGATGTTGCGGTAGTGGTTCAACAGGAATTTTCCGCGTGCAAATCTCAAGTCGACTGATCGCTTCCTGCGATTCCATCGAAGACGCGGGTGCTGGCCAGGAAGACATTCTGGAAGTTCAGCTGGCGACCATTTGCCGCCAATGCAAGTGGCGCCGGACTAAAACGAGTTGAAACTCCATAAAACAGTGAAATTTGAGATTGAATTGCAACTTACGCTGACTGGGCCGTTCTCAAGCACATATCCTTTATCGCAGTCATACATGATCTGCTTGTTGTTGATGACTTTCTTGACGTAAGGTCGATAGTCGTAAAGCCCCATGTTGCCGACGAGAAGAACTTTTCCGTTGGCGATGTAGCCAGGAAACTGGCAGTACACTGAAAATCCATCGATTCAGTTCTCCAACTGTTCAAATTAACATCAAAATCTCACCTTCTTGACACATCGGAGTCTCTCCAGTCCAATTGCCGAACGAACACGTCAAAACATTTTCACTTTGATCAGTGATTGGCTTGCCAGTTGGTGTCGCGAGTTTCCATCCGTCTTTGCACTTGAATCTCGCGCGCATGCCGTGTTCTGTCTTGGGCGAGATGACCATCCCGAACTTCGGTGGCTTCGGCAGCGTTTTGCATCGCGCTGGCACGCATCTCGGGATTGTACTCCAAGTTCCGTTGTTGCAAGTCGGCGGTGACAGCGAAGTGATTGGGAATTCGTAGTGTTCGTCACAAATGACTTCGAGAATTGTGCTGTGTCTGACTTTGCTGCTTCCAATGCCAATGTTCATCGATGGCACAGTTGTCACGTTGGTTTCCGGAATATCCATCTTGAAATTTAAATATTTTTAGAAGTCGTTCGAAGGTTTTCAGTCAAAAATTCCCAGAAAATTCACCTCAATGGGAGCAACGATTCCTTGGGACACCGTCGGAACCACGCAAGGCGCCAAGCACAACGGCAACGGATATCTCCACCTGCCGTCTATCTGGCACACCGTCGAAGTGTTACCGATCAAAGTCATGTCGCTATGGCAGCGGAAGATGATGCTTGCACCAAGTCCAAATCCAGCCTCGATGTTCTCAAGCCAACCGTTGTACAACGTGCCTGGATGACCGCAGTTGATCTCCTTGCACGTCGGCAAACTTCCCGACCACTTTTTATCGGCGCCACAACGTCTCGAACTCTCGCCAACCAACGTGTAGCCATATCGGCATTCATAACTGACGACGGAGTTGTACGAGACGCTCGTGTAAATGGCCTTTCCGTTGCGCGGGTTCTCTGGCAGGGGACATTGAACGGCGGTGACCACTGAAAGCAGGCAGAGCAAGAGAGAAAAAAGCGTTTTGAAACTGCGATAACTAATTTACTTGAACAATTTAGGAAGCATCGTACAATGAGTGACAGTATCTACACATCAAATTACATAAAGTTCTAAAGACTACTGTAGCATCGAGCACTAGACTCTACAAAGCTATGTCGCTAACGATTTCTTAGGTTAAAGCTTGATATGAAGAAAAAACCAAAATTAATCGTGATCGTTGCCAAAAGCGTGGCGTTTACTTACAAACACAGGTCGGCAGTTCTTTGGGCGACCAGGCACCGTCAGCCTGGCAGTCGGCGGCCTGTTTTCCCACCAACTCGTACCCTTCACCGCAGTGGTACGTGATTCGGCAGCCGAAGGTGTAGCATTCGCCTGCGTGCCAGCCATGTGCTGGGTCCGAAGGTTGTCCGCACGATCTGGGCTCACATGAAATGTCGGGGCCATACCTAAAAGAGTTTTAACTTGTACCTTGATTGTTAGAAAGGGTTCGAATGTCAGTTACCAGCTGGCCTGGCCTTCGATAGCCAAGCACTTGGCCCTTGGGAAGCCAGCAGTAGCGTAACCAGTGTGGCAATGATACTGCACCGTCGAATCCAAATCAAAAGTCGCCTGTTCGGGCAACGCAGAGTGACGAGCGTGTTCAATCGTCGGTGGCACCAGGCAGTAGATGTTCTGCTTACAAGCAGGCTCAGATCCACTCCAATGACCTAAAACCACAATCAATCGTCACAATTTACATGTCATGAACCTTGGCAGATGTCATTCACCCACCGTAAGCCTGGCAAATGCGACTTTGAAGTCCGACGACGTGGTATCCGTGATTGCAAGTGTAGCTGGCCCTCGAGCCGAAGGTTCTGCCTGACATTACAACCGTTCCCAGTTCTGGGTGATCCAACTCGGGGCACTCGCGATCCGGTTTAATGCACGACATGCCACATGCACCATCGCACAGACACTTTTTCTTCTTACTCTTGCAGTCTTCGTCCGACGAACACTTTCTCAAGCACTTTTGACCTGGAAATCGAGGGTTGAAGGTTGATCACATGTCGAACACACTTTATGGGGTATCTACCTAGTAAGGTTGCTTGCTCTTCGTCTCTAGGACAGTCAGGTGATGGATGATTTCGAGGGTTTTTATAAACGCGACCATCATCATCAGCTTCAGCACTATCTTCTTCGTCGAAGTCTTCATCATCGGGATCCTCTGTCACGCCAGTCGTGGCTGGAACACCCAGTCCTAAAACATTCCGAGAGAGAAAATTGTGCGAAAGCTCTCAAATTGCGAACATCTGTGAAGCCCGCGTGCAACAGATGACGCGAGAGAACGTAAACAAATCGCTTCTCTCTCGACTCACCCCCCGCCGACCACCCACAAAACACTCACCTCGTTGAAAAAAAATGGCTAAAAACAAGACAACCAAGAAAAGTTGGAGGTGTTTCATCGTTTTTCGTCACAAATTTCGCTCGCTTCTTCAAGCTTTGACAATTCTCATATTGTAATCCACTTTATTAATTCAATGACATAATTGACAGGGAAGAAAATCGTCGTTTAACTGGACTAAATTGAATTTTATTGCGGAGCGCAGATTTTGTACGCGACTCGAGGTGACGAGAGAATCTCAAACTGTGCTTCTGTACTGTTGCGCTTTGAGAGCGGTGCGTTCGTTGCTGGCGACTGGGGTGAGAGAACTTGGGCTGCACGGGAATGTCGAACTTGGAGAGGGGGTGGAGGATGATTTGGGGTGGAATGATGTGCGTTGGGTTGTGCAGGACGTAAAATAAACAGTTGCGGTAGGATTTGAAGTGAAATTTGGAAGGAAAATAGCGGAAATCGTCCGGGAAAACTTTTTATATTGTGTTAGCTTTGAACTGGTGTTGAAAAAGTTTACTCCAATTTAAGCTTTTCATTGTCCAGAAACCTTTGGCAGTTTCGGTGCGACTTCAATTCCAAAAGTGAAGTTTGATTTGATTTGATTTAAACTTGTAAGATTTTTATTCAGCTTTTCCCTAGTTTTCTACTCACTTTATCGACTACTGATAAGTTCTTCCAAAGATGTAAATTCTGTAGTAAAAGTGTCGTGTCCGTTTGGCTTCAAAGATCAACGTCATGTAGTTAAGGCCGATGCCGCCGTCGACAATGTACGCCCTGCCAATCGACGACGACTGTTCAACCAGGCACGACACGTGGGTGATGTAAAAGTCGTTTTGCTTCGGGAACTGCAGTTCCAAGTGGAGGTCACGAGTGTCGGGGAAGTCAAATTTGTCGGAAGTTTCGGTTTTGAAGCTGTCGCCTTGCACTCGCTTGCCACCGATGTACCATTTCTGTTCGTCTAAGTTTGTGACGTCGCCTTTTAAAAGGAAATCTAATGTTTAATTCAACAAACTCAGATGATTTGAAGCACCGTTCAGATTTTACAACATAATTCAAGCACAACTGACTTCAGCTTAGACACTGATTAAATAAATTCAAACCCAAACTCACGTTCATCATACAATTTCGCATCGTGTTCGTCAATAAAGTTCACCAGAATCGACGAGTGATTGTAAACATTGCCAAAATCTTGTGCACGGCCCAAACACACAGCAACTAAAACCACGAAAGCCAACTTCAACATTTCAAAAAATTCTTTTTAAGCTTTGAACTTGCAGCCGTTTTATACTGAATATTTCAGTTCAACCACTGTCGAAAGATAAAAGGTTTGAAAACTTATTCAAACTCACGCTGTCAAAGCTGTCGATATTCAAATTTGCACTCGTAAAGTTTACTTGAAGATAACAGCTCCATTGCAATTGCTGAAAATTCTCGAAATTAAATGAAAAACTCAGCATTTTCGTTCTACAAATCATTCAAAATGAACTTTTATTGCTTTTTCGTGCTTTTTCAACTGTCAGGTCCGAAAAATGTCATAAAATAATGTAATTTCTTAATTAATTTGCTACTTGGAGTCCTAAGTACTCTTTTAGGGGACGGAATGATCGGTTTGGAATGAGATTTCTAGTTGATATGGACGAATCTACGTGCAGTGCAAGTAGTTTATCTTAGATTGGCTGCTTCGCTCAACAAACAAGCTAAAGTCGCTAAGCTCGAAAGACCAACAAACATTTTCTAAAATCTTAAAAGTAATTTACGACGGCCGCAATGGCGGCTAGCAGTGAAGTGACGAGAATCGAGTACTTGATCGTTGATCCAGTGTTGCACCCGTCGCTGTCGCAGGTGAAGATGCACGAGCGATACTCCATCTGGTCGCCCTTGTTCTGGACGTAGTCGCAGTAGTTGCCCAAGTCTTTCGACGAGCAGTAGCGGATTGCACCGATGCCGCCTGTGAAAATGAATGAAGTGTTTAAGGATTTTCTAGTAGCAAAAGTTTAAGTCAAAGCTACTGAATAAAAATGAAAAGAGGTAAAATAAAGCTTTGTGCAATCAAAAACGGCCAAAAAGGTGACAGTAATTGTGTGTTAGTTGAGTTTACTTTCAAGAGAAGTCGACTTAATGCAATATTCAGCTTCGAAGACATGATCACACGACTCCGGCTTGAGCTTAGCGTCGGGCATGTTGATCATAACGTCCGAGCATTCGATTGTCTCCGATGATTTGCACTGGTAGCAGTTAAAAGAGAAGGCTGAGCAGCGTGGAAAGAAAAGTTATTTTAAGCGGGTTAGTTCCGAGTTAGTCATTTTGAGATTTCTAGAGTTATTGTTAGTGTCTCCATGTTCCATTGTTAGATTTTTCCCGATCCAATGATTGACGAGCAAGCTTTTGACAAACCTTCGAAGCGCCCGATGTGCTTGATGCAGTACTTGGCATCGTGCACGGCGGAACAGTCGCTCGGCTCCAGGTCGTGAGTGTCGTATCGATCGAACCACTCGCCACACTGGAACGGCGACGAGGTGTCGGAGGAGTTACAAGTGAAACATCTCACTGCCGTCACTGTCGAGACGTGTTAAAAATTATTCAATATGTGTTCACTTGAGTGAGCTCGTTGTTTGTGTTTCCTCTCGCAAGCAATTGAGATGGAAAGTTGCTGATAAAGGGAAAACTCAACGGGGACGTGTATTTCAATAACTAAAGGCACTCGAAGAATAAGGGCCGTTTGAAGTGGCGCGTCCTCGAGCCGTCGAGCGTCGTTTCGCTGTTGATTTTCGATCCGATTTCCATGGAAACTCCTTTTGTTTACGTTTTTTGATTGTTTGTTTGTTTTGCAAATGTTTCCTGTTCTCGCAAACTCACCTGTTCGGAACACGGCCAAGAAGATGCCAGCTGATATCAAGACGTTCTTCATCCTACTTTCGCAATTGACTGCCTGCGACACGGAATTTTTAATTAAAACGAGCTTTGAGGGTGGGGCGCGAGACTCGAAAGCAGCTGATTCGGCGCGAGATTGCACTTGTGATGGCGCAGGTTGTCAGGTAAGCTCGATAAACAGTCTTTGAGGGTGAAAGAGTCAATGAAGCTAGCGAGATGAATTTTTAATGTTTCCCCGAGATAAAAAATTACCTGAAACAATAGAACGTTTAGAAATAGTAGCTGAGTTCTGAAATCTCGTTAGGCGTTCAAGAATAATTTGAATTTTTAACCGTTAAAATTTGTTAATTTGAAACAACTCGCTCACATTTTTATAAAACAACTTGTTTTATTCTTTTTATTAAAATCGTTGGCAAATTCATGAAAATTGCAATGCCGGATAACAAAAACGTCCGACATCAGTTAAGGTCACTTAGAGTTACATTGTCCCGTCACCATAAAAACCATGATTAGAGTTAAGGCAAAAGTCAAAAGGCTTTTCTCGAGTTGATTTCTCTCCTTGAGCCGCTCGAGGGCAGGCTGTTTGTCTTGTTGAAGCCGTCTCGAGCCTGGGAATGTCTTGCAACTACGATGGACAGGTACTGAACCCATTCTTCGGCTTTCTCGCCGTCGGTTGGCTTCAGGATCAGCGTCTGGTTGGTAGAAGTGAAGATTTCGAAGCAAGTTGGGATGTTTCGGACGCGGGAGACTTTGACGGATCGGATTTGATTGATGTCAATTGATGCGTTGCCGCTCTAAAATTGATAAAATTATGAGAATTGTTTGAACGAGGGAGTGTTGAGGTATTACCGATCCTTTGCATGACAAGTGGGCTCCAGAAAGTGTGAAGTATCTCGTTCGCCAGCGTCTGAACAGCCGCCACTTGCCTTTCTTCTCTTTTAGTTGTCCTTCAATCACCGGTTGCGTGTTGTTCTCTAAGAACACAGCCTTCTCTGGATGATTGCACCTGTGAACAACATTTAAATTAGTAATCACTCAAAATTAAACTCTTTAAAAATCTTACAAAAAGCATCCCCAACGAACATCTTCATCGATGCTGTTCATGCTGCTGTTGCCCATCGGTCCAATCTCAAACACATCGAAGAACCCAGAGTTGCGCAGTTCGTTTATCAGCGCATCCTGTTCACGAACAGGCGGGAACGCGCTCGTAACAAGTGTGATGAAAGTTCGGTTCTCATACTTCAAAGTGTCCCAGCAATGCTTCAGACTCGACACGCTCGTGTCGTAAGAGCTCAACGCGTGTTCAGAGCGCGACTGAAGATCCAGAAACATCAAATGGATCCAGACCTTGGCATGTCGCGTTCGCATGCTGAAGAAAGTCTTTGAGTACAGGCAGTGGTCGGCGCGGGCTTGACAAGCAAAATGCAATTTGGCGAACTTCTTGGCACGTCGTTCTTCGATCGTCACCTTAGCGGGCGGTGGCAGACGATGTTCAACCGTCTTCATGTAAGCTTTTATCTTGTCGAGATGTTTTTCACAGAAGTGCTGGATGGTGTCACGCATCGAAGGCTCAAAGACACTCATCCGGTGGTTCACGTTGATGCTGTTGACGTTCAGCAGAGTCACCGACTTGTTGTTGTTCTTCCGAGACGTGACAGTCGTGGGTCCACTGACGATGACTTGACTACTCAGTTTTGGGGGCGCGGTTGACGATGCGGCAGGCGGTGCCAGTGATGATGTCGACTGCTGGTTGTTCAACGACGACGCGTGATGGACGGAAATGTTGTTTTGCATGCTGATCGACCCGGTCGACTGGTTCAACACACTCAACCCGTTGCTGGATGACTTCCCGATATATCCAAGCGTACTCGGCCGCATTCTTATTGGCGACGTGTGATTCACAGTGACTCCACACGAAGCGATCTTCGTGCTCGGGATTCCCCACTTGTTCTCGCCGGTGATCATCACGTTTTGACTCAGCGGAGGCGGAATCGTCGGTGAAATGAAGTGCGACGAAGATGACAGCCGAGTCATGCTTTTGTGCAAGCCACCCAGGTTGGAATTGTTAACACCTGTTGCACTCAATCGCGTCATCGACCGATGAGCGTTGTTTATTCCGCTGCCGCTGTGAAGTCGCCCGGTGGATCGTGAGTCACCGACTTTCGTTCGCCTGTTTGGATTCTGATTCGATGACGACGGAGCCATGTTTGACTTTAGATATCCGTTGACTGGAGGGTTCGGATGATGTTGGTGGCTTGCGTGTGTTGGATGGACAGCAGCTTGAGATTTCATAGCACTTTGAGTATTGTGTGATGACCTGGACGGTTCAGCGGGAGTTCCCGAGTTGAGATTGACGATTGTCACGTTGCCAGAATTTGCCATGGACTTCTCAAACTGTTGACTCAGGTTTCGTTGCCTGATCACCGACGTCAGCTTCTCGTTGAATAAAATCGGGTACTGTGAACACAGCTTCACAGCCTCTTGCAGCAGAATTGTCTGCGAAGGCCGGTCTGTGTTGTGTAAATTCTCCATGATAAATTCCAGTGCCACTTGAGCTTTCTCCTTGTTCGCCTTGCCAACAGCAGAGAGAATCTGTCCGACTAGGCAGATCGTGTTCGGCTGCTTTTGAGCGGTAAGGATCAGCAGTCCAGTGTATTCGTGAAAGATCGCCGGCTTCTTCTCGGCCAGTCTTAGCAGCACCAACAAAGCTTGCGTCGCCGTCACGTTTGTAAGGCACAAATCGAAGAACTGTGGCAGTTTGTCGATGATCAGCAGCGCGATTCCATGATTCGTCGCGCTCATTGTCGCGATCAGCTGCAGCAGAATGTTCTTATCAATTGTATCACATTTAGGGAGTATATCAATGATCTGTCGAGTTCTCGTGATGATTGCCGACTCGCTGGAAATCTCGTAGAGTTGCAACACTACGCGGGCCAGCGAGTAATTGCCAGACAGCAGCGAGTTGAGAATGATGTCGATGTAGGGCACCATCAGGCCGGTGTATTCGATGGCAGCCAGTGACAGGTACGACGCAAGATTCTTAGATAACTCTTCGTTGTCTTTGTTCAAGAACTTTACAGCGATTGGAAGGGCTAAAAGCGTTAATCATTAGATGGCGACTAGGAAGAGTGTCAGGCGAGCTTACCAAGTTCCATGACTGCTTTCTTGTTGTAGTTTAAGAAAATGCAGGAAATTATATCAGCGGAAATCTTGGCGTGCGGTGGATCTTCGACCCGTTGCGATTGTGGCTTGTGGTTGAAGTGCAGACAAGTCTCTAGGAGCTGAAGAAGGCATTTAGTGACACATTCGGATAGAAATCAAGCGCAAACTCACCAGCACAAGCCCTTGGCAGTGCTGAACTGCCGTATCAGTCTCTCGGATACACGAAGTACATCGATTCACACAAATTTCTATCACTGACTGGTCGTTTGTCGACTTAAGGTAGCGTGGCTGCGCGATAATCGTTGAAATCTCGTTGAGCTAAAAGAGGCGAACGAAAGTGTCACAAGAGGTGCTTGAAACCTGATCTCCGAGTGTCGACTTACCACATCGCTGAGATCATTCACGATCTTGCTGTCTTCGATGGAGAAGAGTTCGCCCGCCCTCGAGAGGTCTCGTTTGGCCAACACATTCGCGAACAGCTCATGCATGGTGCTTGCTTAATTGTTCTCGTTTGCAGGCTGCCGTGAAGAAATTTTCATCACTTTCACTTTTTCCTACGTTGCTCTAAATTCTCTCGAAGCAGGTTTACAAAACACGCAATCGCGATCGTAAATTGGCTTCGTTGCGCTAATTAATGACTTGCACAACTTTTGGAGGGGATCGAAGGCTGCATTTCGTAGAAAATTCAACAAAAACTTGAACTTAGAGGATTTTTTTCTAATATCACTGCAATTTCGACGGAACTTTCACAATTTTTTGGGAGCACGAGCTCTGTTCTATGACTTTGAACTCCCTGAACGCGATTATAGACAAACAACAAGCAAATAAGCTAGGAAAGGCCTAATAAAAGTTTTGTTTACGTTTTTAATCAAGAATGATCGACGAACTAACGGGAGTTGGAACTGAACTTGCGTTGCAAAGTGTCAGACCCCGGAGAAAATTGCGGAGGTGTGGGAGAAACATGAATCAGACTTGGAGTTGAGTCAAACGCAATAACAAAGCCGGTGTGAATACAACCACCTGTTAATGAGCGAACCACGTCGGCTGGGAAATTTACCCAAAATCGACAACTCTTGGAATTGCCTTAGAATAAATGTTTATTTCTCGAGAGATCTTAAAATTAAATGACACTGAGGGCACCACGAAGAGTCAGGTAGCCTTTGATGATGTCTGACGGCAGCTGTTTGACTGTCTGGTACTCGTCTGTGTTGTGATAGTGCAGCTTTGAATGTGGATCTGTGTAGTTTGCTTGCAATCCGCTAATGTCTGAATACTTCTTGGCCGGTCTGAATGAGGGTGGCGCGTTGATTGTGGAGTCTAAAAGGAGGTTTCATAGTTAGAGGATCTATTACGGGCTGGAGAAGCTCAAACTCACATAAAACTGCCTCGGAGTTGAGTCCGTAGATATTTCGCTCGGTTGTCTGGATCTGCTTCAGCGACTTCCACATTCTCTTCTTGGGGCCGGGCTCTTGAAGCGTCTTGCTCTTGAAAACAGGCATCTCGTCAGTCATTTTCTGTGTTATTGAATTTAGTTCGAAGAAAGAATTTTCCGGCAACTTTTGTTTACGGTCCGAGATTTGAATTTAAAACCGTTAAAAAATGAATTGAAGACAACATTTTATTCAATCATGTTTTCACTCTTATTAGTTACGAATTCATGTAAAATCGTTCATTATAACAATATTTTTAACATATTATTTAACAATCATTCTTAAAAAATAACAATGTACCTTCATTTACTTAGTTCTTGCCTAATTTGGCACTGGGCGGATACATTTTAATTGACACAAGACTTTCACTAGCTTTAACTACTTTAAAATTCCGTCTGATTTTGGTCAGTATGATTTTGTTATGGTTCCTGAGATTCCACCAAGAAATTTCACTGAGCCTGCATCTCAATGAGTTTCTGAAATTCTGATCTCGTACCGTTTTAATCATTCCCGTGATATTTGAAAGCTGCCACTGCAAATAACCTTATGACGTTCAAATGGCTTTCGGTAAAGAAATTCTTTTGAACATGTAACACAAGTGTAGAAGTTATTGGCTTGTTTATGAACACTGAATTTATGCTCCTTAAGATTGTAATTTTCTTTAAAAGATTTTTTACAAAGATCACACTTGAAATTCCTTTGTTTGAAATGAACACCGAGAATGTGACGTGATACACCACTTTTATCGTGGAAAGTCTTTTCACACCAGTTGCAAGCGAATTTTTGGCTTTCGTGAGATCTGGAAATGTGAGTTTTAAGGCGGTCTGATTCGTAAAAAGGTCTGGAACAATGTACACAAGTGAAGCGGGGTGCTAAAAACAGAGTTATAAGTTATAACGAAAGTGGATACTCAGTAGTCGCTTAACTCACCAGCAAAATGCGTTTTGTAATGGTTCTCAAATGCGAGTGCTGATGGAATTTTACACCTATGACAGAGGGGGCAGTCTGCTCCAGCTTTATCCTGATGAGCTGTTTGAATATGTTCTTTTTTCTTCTTTCCCATCATGAATGTTAGGTCGCAAATGAAGCATTTAAACGGCCGTTCGTGTTCTTCTCTACAACTTGTTTGAGTGAAATGCTGATTCAACTCCAGGAAATTTGGGAAACCAGCGTTGCAAGCTCTGCATTTTTGATAGTTTTTTGATTCTCCCGGCAAACGCTTGTGTGCAGGCACAACAACTTTTTGAATAGCTTCACTGACTGAATGATTGTAAAACTGTTTCGGTGTAGTCTTCTCTGGAACTATTACGACCAATTGTGCAACATCCTCCGCCAGGCTAACATCATCTTCAGCTCCTTCTCGAATATCGTCATCGAGGTATTCCACTTCCTCGTAGATTTCGCCACTTCTTTCGAGCTCGTCTTCCGTACCTGACATGACATCTTCTTCATAATAAAGTTCCATTGAAGTGTATGCTTCAGGCGAAGTTTCAAGAAACTTTTGAGATTCTTCTTTCAGCTCAGTAAACGAGTTTTGAGAGTTATCTGTTAAAGACATCGTAGATTGCTTCAGTTCAGCTTCAATTTCTTTAAGTTTCTTTTGAAACTTTCGTTCGAGGTTTCGCAGAGTCCGGTCGGTTGACACACATTTAATTTTCAACTGATAAGCAATAGATGTGTCAGTGAAGCATTTGGTGCAGAGTACTTTGCTCAAACTGTCTGTTTTGAGAATCTGATACAAAAAAATAGTTTTTATAAAATGTAAACAAACAAAAATGTTTTTCTTACTTCAATTGATGTTACAGAAGCAAGTTGATTGTCTATAGGGACTCCGTTCACTTGTGTAAAAATTGAAAGACTCTCGTTAGTCTCTTCCAGACACACGCGGCATTGGGTATCATCCATTTCAAATATTTGATAGCGAGCCGAACAATTTTAGTTGCCTAAAAAAATCTTTTTGAACCGATTCAGGAATTGTAACCGACTTTTGAATCGCCGGTTAAACGAAGCAAAAGCTCATTAGGGTCGGCCCAGCAATAAAGTAACAAGTGTAAATTTTAAGTTTGTGGACGGTCCAGGGATAAGAATTGAATTGAAGAATTTTTTATTTGAAAAGTAAAAAATGATGAAAGTACATC